>RJWK010002083.1:0-28613 GCA_004363435.1 Platanista minor
GAAATTCTGCCATTTGCAACAATGTGGATAGACCTAGAGGGTATTATGCTTAGTGAAATAAGTTAGAGAAAGACAAATACTGTATGTTTTCACTTATATATGGAATCTAAAAAATAAAACAAATGAATGAATATAACAAAACAGAAACAGAGACACAGATAAAGAGAACAAACCAGTGGTAAAAGATTAAATAAATCTAAAATATTTATGTCAAAGAGTGTTCTGCTTATGTTCTCTTCTAGGAGTTTTATGGATTCAGGTCTTACATTAGGTCTTTAATCCATTTTGTGTTTATTTTTGTATATGATGCAAGGAAATGTTTCCCCCTTTTCAGAAGGAAAAGGTAAGGGGCAAGACAGGGGTATGGGATTAAGATATACAAACTGCTGTGTATAAGATAAACAACTAGGATATATTGTACAGCATAAGGAAATATAGCAATTATTTTGTAATAATATTAAATGGAGTACACTCTATAAAAATTCTGATTCACTATGTTATACACCTTATACTAATATAATATTGTAAATCAACTAACTTCAACTTAAAAATGAAAATTAACACTACATGGGAATATCTTTTTCTCACTTAACAGTTTGATTAGAATCCAAATTTGATAAATATCTGTTAGCAATGCTGTGGAGGAAAGGTATTCTTGAATTGCTGATTGGGATTGTAAATTAATACAACTATTATAGAATAGAATTTAACTACATGTACCAAATTATATACACCTTTAGCTTCCTAAAAATACTACTTGTATGAATCTATCCTAAAGATGCATGACAAAAGGACAAAAAGGGGTATACAAAAAAATATAAAAATATATAAGGTTATCTATTATTTGTAACAGTATTTTTAACAAAGTAAGGCTTGAAAACAACCCAAATGTCTATCCAGTGGAGCTGGCTAAATGAACTGTAGTACATGCACCCAGTACAATGCTATGGAGCTGTAAAAGGAATAGAGAATATGTTTATGTATATCCTTGGAGTAATTTCCAGAAAGTATGTCTGAGTAAAAAAGTAAAGTGGAGAAAAGTACACAGTGGTATATTGTACTACTGTTTATGAAAGAAAGGGAGAGGAACACATACATTTGCTTATACATATATTTTTAACTGAAATGTAATAAAATAAAAATTAATAGTTACTTCTAGGAAGAGGGATGAAATATGGTAAAGAAGATAGAGTAGAAGCTACATTTTCCCGGGAGTCAGACATTCTACCCTATGTGCAAATTCTTATTCCACCTACACTGTGGGTTCAAAAAAGAAGGCGGTATTTGAGACCCACATCTTAAAGAAGGCATCATAGCATAGGAGGGGAAGGTCATGTACTTTGATCATTGATACCAGGGTTGGGATGCTGGCTTTTCCTTTATTGGCCAGTGGGACTTTAGGCAAGTTACTTAACTTCTCTGAGCTTCACATTTCTCATGTATCAAATGGAGATAAAATTAGTGCCTACCACAGAAGATTGTGCAAGGGATTAAATCAAACTGAAGTGACTTCACAAATCAACACTTACCAATGGGAATATCAATGCCCACAGTCATCATCAGTTTGGAGGTGCAGCTAAAAATAGTTTCAAGTATGAAAAATGTGAATGATTTAATTTAAAATTTTTTGAGTAGATTTAAGATTTTCTCTGTGAAAGATGTCACTGTTGTAGTCAGTTGCTTTCTTGAGTAGAAGGGAAAGCAGTGCAGTTACAGTCCATTGGGAATGTGAGCCCATGACCAGATATATGTCATGTATATGCAAACTTAACATGCATACTCATGTTTATCAGAGAAAAAAGTTGAGAATAGATGCTCTATAGGCTAGAATTCAACGGTAACTAATGTATGAATGCTGGACACTGGTTAGCAATCAGAATGGGTCTATGGATATACTGTGACTGCCTCAGTATTTTAACCTAATCATGGTAGTCTCCAAAGAAAAAGGAAATTCAGTGAAGAAGGAGGCAGAGACATAAGGGTGAACATAAAAACAATTAAACCATATTAAGGAACTGTTTTGTAATTAGAAAATTGGTTTTCCATGTGACCTAAGAATTTCTCAAATTTTCTCTCTCTTCTCTCCCTCTCTGATGTTCCTCTTCCAAGAAAAAGAAAAAAAATTGTTAAAAGGCAGTTGAACTAGAGGTTCTTTAAAGGCTTTTTCAGTTCTGACATCTTATGAGTTGATGATGCAATAACCCTAAACTTTTAATTTCCCATCTAGCACAGTCCTCAGAATGACAGAGGAACAGGCATTACTTACTGATGCAGTAATTTGCTTGTCATGTGGAAGTGAGGCTGTGTGATTTGCCATCTGGGGTGAAATCCTACGTGTTTGGTTGTTATATAAACTTATCTGTGCAGAATTTTCATTTATGTTCCTGACATGTGTCGTTATTTTTTCTTGGCCTTTAAATTTGAGATCATTGGGTTTTTGTTATGTTTTTCCCTAAAGAGTCAAACCAGTCAACTCTTCACAGCTTTACATACATACAAGTAAAAGGCTTAATATAAGCACTTAATATTCTTACTGAAAAAGAAATATCCAAAAAACAAACAAACAAATTAATTTCTTAGTGGTGGCATTCCACATCATCAACTATCAACTTTGTTTCAGGATAAAAGGATGGGAGACATTAAAGCATTTTTGATGTAGTTTCATTTTAAAAGTTTATACTTATATTAGTCACCCAAATTTCACTTCCATTTAACACTGATTCAGATTACATATAAATTTGGTGTTGGGTCTTCCTGAGCACTCAGTGACAAAGATATTTTTCCTTTAAAATCCAAGATAGTGCTTCAAAAAATATATAGGCCAAAGAGCTCCAGAGGAAATCAGCTGTGTAATATTCTATATAGTTCAAACTCTCTTTAAGATTGGGTTCAATAGTCTCTATATTGATTTTTTCAAATGACTAGGATATTCTGTCCTATACAGAGAAGACAACAATCCACTTACAATGGGAACTGGTCAAAACATAATCCACATTGGCCCAGGTGCTGCTGAGTGCCTCAAGGACCTCTGCACACAGGCTGAAGAAGTTTGAAAGGCTTTCTCCACTGCTGCTGGGGGTGGGGGGGGCGGTCTCAATCTACACCAATCACCTCAAATTTGATGGCTCTTCATGCCTTTAATATGATTCCATTCATCTTAGAGTTTTACTTTGCAAGGAAGTCACTGGAAAGGTAGTTATATTGTAGCTTCTCCCATATCATTCTTCTTGTAACACTTCCTTCAATTTTACAAAGCAAACCTAACCATGGTTCACATTGCCTCATTTTTAAGACCTATGATGTCACTAAAAACGCATGGTTCATGGAGTAAGCATTTTAAATGAAATTATTTACATTTCCATTGACAAAGCAAATATTTTACTTAAGTAATCCACAAAGCACCCTTCCATTCCAGTTTAAGGTGCTATTCCATTAGTGCTTAAAATAGGAAGATTTTTGTGGGAAATTATTCTACTTTCACTGTCAACACTCTCTATACTCAATTGTATCAGCAGTCCTATTGGCAGAGTTCCCCCCCACACACATATATAACATTTTTCTTGTGATTATAAAAATGATACATGCTTATTGTAGTATCTTTGGAACATACAGAAAAGACAAGAGAAAATAATAAAAAGTGCTTATAATCTCTCTGCCCAGAGACCATAAAATTTGACATTTGGTGTATTTCTTACTTTAATTGCCTACCATTTTACAAGGTTTCAAATATATTCTTTAGAACAATCATGGTTTCCAAAACCTCCATTGTCAGCTCTTGAATTTATGCCAGGAGACCAATACATTTTCCTTGGCTGAAGCAGACTCAGGAGTTGAAGTTTCAAGAATGAGAGGAGAGAGAAAATAGAGCTCAGAATCTGTTTCAGTTATGAACTTATCTATCACAGTAAGGAATTAAATGGCCACCTTCAAAGTTATTCCCTGAAGCTTCTGCTCTCATGACCTAATTATTGCCTTAGTCTGCCCTTTTATCATGAGAGTTCAACTATTAATACCATTGTCAAGTTCTTTTTTATTTTGTGTTTGGCTTAAATGCCACCTCCCATTTTATTTTGTGGTACCCAGGCTAATCCCTCATTACTTTCCCTGATTCTGAGCCCTCTGGGCATCCTCTCCTTGTTACTCAAATCTCCTCCTACACTGTTGATTAGTTATGTCAGCCTTGGGCAGCCCTGGAGACAAGGAGCAATATGGATTGTTGCTTGTTAAAATAGTAACTGAACACAAAATATGCTCACGAGGGAGACTAACGTCAACTATAGAAAAATCTACAGATATTTTCCAAGTGTAACTCTAACATAGTTATACACACAGCATAATATATTCTACGAGATCCTGCTAAAACCACTTTAATAAACAGAATAGTGTGTGTTTGGTATAGTAATAGTTGTATATTAATAGAAGTTATATCAATGGAATCCATGTTTTATAGAATCCATGTTTTTGAGAAGAATTGAAAAACATGCTGTATAAGCAATATCATGGTAAATTTTACTATACTAAGTAAACTCGTCCTGGTTGCCTTTATTTTTAAACTTAGTGAGTTGCCCAGTGATTTATCCATGGTAAGTTTCCCATCATTTGAGAAATTTGAGCACTGGATGAATTTTCACCTGCCAATGGGCAGAGATATCAGCAATTGCCAATTGTACCATGACAAATATTCAATTGTCTGACAAGAAATAGAAAATATAAACAATGCAATAAGATGTCTTTTTTATAAAGATTTGGTATTAAAATATCTTATTTTAAGAACTCAGTTTAACAGTAGATGGTAGTAGTTATTTGATATTTTTATCTTCTAACACGAATAAATGAAAAGTTGCCAGTCTTTTGTCAGTCTCTCATTTTTATTTCTTTTTTCCGAAAATTTACTGATCTGTGAAATCTCCAAGTCTGGAACCACTGGACTGGCTGACTTCTATGATTTCTCTGAATTCTCAAAGTATACAATTGTATATATGTAGATATTAAATGTAATTGGGATAAAACTTTAATTTTTCTATAAAATTCAACACTATTAAAGTGGTCTTAATATCTCTTAAAAGTTGTTTCCCAAATGGCTTACAGGTACATGAAAGGTGCTCAGTGTTATTAAACATCGGTAAATAAGCAAATTAAAACCACAATGAGATATCACTCATACCTGTTAGGATGGCTTTTATAAAAATAATAAGCAATAAGTGTTGGAGAGGATGTAGAAAAAAAGGGAACTTTTGTACACTGTGGGTGGGAATGTAAATAGGAACAGTCATTATGGAAAACTGTATGGAGATTCCTCAAGAAGTTAAAAATACAACTGCCATATGGTCCAACAATCACACTCCTGGGTATACATCTGAAAGAAATGAAATCACTATCTCAAAGAGAGATCTTCACTCCCATGTTCATTGCAGTATTATTCACAATAGCCAAGACACAGGAACAACCTAAGTGTCCATGAACAGATAAATGGATAAAGAAGATGTCACACACACACACAAACACCCCACATGCATTAGATTATTCAGCCATTAGGAAGGTAATCCTGCCATTTACAACAACATGGATAAATCTGGAGGACATTATGCTAAGTGAAATGAGTCAGAGAGAGAAAAATACATACTGTATGATCTCAGTTATATGTGAAATCTTTCTTTAAAAAAAATGTCCATCTCACAGAAACAGTGACTAGAATGGTAGTTACCAGGGGTTGGGGGGGTAGGGGAAATAGGGAGATGCCCATCAAAGAGTACAAGCCTTCAATTATAAGAGGACTAAACTCAGGGGATCTAATGTATTAATACAACATGGTGACTATAGTTAATAATGCTGTACTGTACACTTGACATTTGCTAAGGGAGAAAATCTTAAGCACTTTCATCACGCACATACACCAAAGGCTGTGAGGTGATGGATATGTTAGCTAACCTGACTGTGGTAATCATTTCACAAAGGATTCGTATATCAAATCATCACGTTGTACACTTTAAATATATACAATTTTATTTGTCAGTTATACCCCAACCAAGCTGGAAAAAGAAAGTTGTTTGCTTTCATTGGTAGTCAAAATTTTTAGCCTGCAATCTGCTTTATCCTACTAATTCAATTAAAAGACTAATTGGATTAAAATTGGCTTTATAATTAGTTTAAAATTTTGAGACCACATCTCTGAAAAGTAATATTTCCATTTATGTAGCAGACTATGAAATCTGTTTTATACATTATTTTATTTAATCTTACACTATGAGAGGAGTATTATTACATTTTAGGAATCAGAGGCTCGGAGAGGTTAAACAACTTCTGAAGTTCATTGTGGCCTCCCCCAGATGATTCTCATGGTTCCCTCACATATAAGATTGTGTTAATTTAAACATTTTTTAGTCCATTCTTTTTCAATTAATTTTTACATAATGAATTCAAATTATAATATTTAATAGAGGAATTATTTCAATTTTTTATGAAATATTCATTAAAATTGTCTTGTTTCTATTTATATATTACTTTCATTTGTTTTTGTGTACTCTTTATTTAAAATTGGGCTTTCCCTTGTGGCTCATTTATCCACAAAATATTTCCAATAAAATGTATTATAGAACAATTAAAATTGTTATAAGGCTATGTATCTTCTGATTCATAAACAATATGAACCTAAAGAACTTACTCTTCCTTTGATAGCTTTCAAATACCAAAATATTACAAATAACTACAATTAAGGCAGGCATACACTTTATCCTATTAAATGTGGTGTAGTTTTACAGTCTAATAATCTAAATTACACTCTCTTCGAGTTGGTGGAAAAAATAATTTTTATTTTCCTTATGAAATAATCCATTCTTCACACTGCATAATAATCACTTCCATGAAGATTGCTAGGGCTTCTGACCATCCTTGATACTCTTTTCCCCACACTACCAACAGTCATCCCTGTTACTCTACATCCAAAATACATCCCAGATTTATTCTTTTCTTTCTATCTCCAATGCTACTATCCTGACCTAAGGATCATCGTTGCTCACCTGTATTAATGCACAGGCTTCCTAACTGGTCTTCCCCTATTTCCAGGCCATAATCCACACAGAACCTAGAGTGATCTCATTGTAACTTCTGTTAGAGCCTATTCTTCCTCTGTTTAAACATCTCCAATATTTTCCCATCATGCTCAACACTGAATCTGATACCCTTACATGGCCTCAAGCCTCCATGCACTAGGCCCCTCCTACTACTTTAACCTCTCCTGCCCACCCCCTCTCATCTCCCTCTACACTCCCCTCCACCAAGCTCATTCCTGACTCAAGACTTCTGCCCACGATCTTCCTTCTGTCTCAAAAGCTCTTCCATCAGATCTATATTTTGGACTTACTTTTTCTCATCATTTGGAGCTCAACTTCCCCAGAAAGGCTGTTTTTGGAATATCCTCACCCCATCCCTCGCTATCAAGTTACATTTTCTTTTCTTATAGCCTTTCCTTTATTGATGTCTGAAATGATCTTGCTTACTGATTTGTTTATGGGCTTGCTAATGGTCTCTCCCCCTGAGAGAATGGAAGTTCTACAAAAGCAGGGCCTTGTTTGCCTTATTCACCACTTTATCTTTCCCCACTGGCTAGAACAGTCAGAGCCTTATCATGACTTCAACAGTCAGAGACACTTTTGCCTTCCTGGGCCCATTCATCCATAAAAAATATTAAAAATTATATTTTATGACTAAACTGGTATAAAGACAAATATACTAATATTATATATTAAAACTTTTATTTGACCTAAAATTTCTTTTTTTTCTTCTGACTTAAAAGAAATTAAATCTTGTTTGTGGGCCTTGGCACCATACCGCCTAATGCAGTACTCACCCTGAGAACAGTGTCCAGGGGATGCTGGGTCTTCAATTATTGAGTGGATTGAGTGGATGGCCTGGAATTTACAATACTTTGACCCTGCCTTACTTCCACTCAACTGGTTAATCATTTGTGTTAACCATCATTGGGAGACCTCTATTTGTAAACCAAAAGGGTAGAATCAAATGGCTTTCCTTCTGTTTTCTCAACTCCTTCTCTAAAGTTCAATGACACTTATGGTCTGTGCCATATCACTTAGTCTTTTATTACACACATCTACCACCTTTTATTGCATTTGTGATTATTTGAAGTGTTACTCTTAACTCTGCAACTAGATTATAGATTCCTTCAGGAGTGGAATTTTGTTGTACTCTACCTTACTATGTTCCCAGAGTCTATAGTACATGATATGTAATTAATATTTGCTGGTTATTCATATGACTGCACTTTTAGATTATTATATACCTTAAAAAATACAGAAAAAGATAAACTTCAATCAATATATAGTTGGACACTGGCTCAAGAGAGAGATGGCTTGAAAGGAGGTAGAGGGTGTTCTAAAGCAGAGCTCCTCAGTCTTTTTCATGTCACGTCATGTTACAGTACAATAGGAAGTGGTTCCATTTGCACAGCAGATAAATGAATGAATAAATGAATGAGGCTGCTTGAAGCCAGAGGTGACTGGTTGAGGACCCTACCACACCATGTAGGAGATCAATACCTCAGCGCAACTCAATCATATTTGTGGTGTTGGGGAGGAAAACTAATTTTACCTCTACCTTTCTAGGTTCTTGGCTGATACCCCTCTATAATAAAGGACAAATTAACAAGAGAAAAACAAACAGAAGTTTAATAATATGTATACCTCCTATATACATGGGCGATATCCAGGAAAACTGAGTAGCTCTCCAGAATGCACAAGCTACCACCTTAAATATCACCTCCAGCTAAAGACAAAAAACTATGTTGAGGGTGGTGGAAGCCAGTTATGGGAGGTTATCAGGCAAAGCAGAAAAAACAAGGGTAAGGTTGTTATGCAGATTTAAGTCAGTTGCTTTCTCCATTGATAAGAGTTTCAGGAGATTCAGTCATCCTCCTCTTCCTGGTACAGAGAGGCAGACACTACTACAAATGGAGATGTCTCTTGTAAGAGTTAATGTCTCCTACAAAGGGATAACTTCTACTCAGTTTTCAGCTTTTCCTCTGTCTGCTGTTTCTCAAAAAAATCAGCCTAAAATAATCCTTATGCCAAAGAGACATATTTTAAGGTAAAATTCTGCTCCCCTTTGGTGTCATAACTGCTGGAAAGCCTTTTCTGAGGTCTGCTGTAACTGCTGATGTGGAATTATTAACTAACCTCCACTGATGCACTAGATATGTCTCCTTTGGGCTGGTGAGAGCCAATTGCTAAAAAAATTAGGAATTTTGCCAGACCATTGTTAAATACGGCCATTACTAAAAATCAAATTATACAAACTTATAGGTAAATAATATTAAAAATAAAGGTAATAAATTCTCAACACATTACATTCTACTATTATATCTCATATTCTATTGATATCTATGCTTTTGAGGCTATTTATGCCTATTGTATTTGTATGCTGGAAACACAATATAATGTTGTGCTACTACCCAGCTCTTCCCAACTTTGTGCTCAGTGATGTCACATTGGTAGCTTGAAATTGGCTAAGCTAAGAGTATTTGCCTCGTGGAAATCAGAAAATGCTGAAAATTCAGGCTTTTTTCCCCTAAAGAGCCAGATGTTAAATATCCATTGCCACCCTACTCCCTCGATTCTTCCTTCTTATACACAGACATACATATACACACACACAGCAGGTCCTAGCATGAGGACATTCTGAGGGGCTGTGGACATTGATAGCCAACAGGGAATTTTATGTGACAAACAAATCATCTCTATAAGTCTGTTTACTCCTCTGTATAACAGAGTTAATAAATAATGCTTATCTAACAGGGCTGCTATGGAGACAATAACGTATGTACACTGTACAATATGCTTTAGTGGATGACACATACATGTTCATCAACTATTATCAATGACATTATTTTTATTAGCTTTATCTCTAGGGATGTGGCTCTCAATGGGGGCAATTTTGTCCCCTAGGGGACAGGTGGCAGTGTCTGGAGACAATTTTGGTTTTTATAAGTGGAGAGTAGGGTACTGTCATTTACTGGGTAGAGGCCAAGGATGTTGCTACACCTCCAGCAATATACAGGACAACCCCCTACCCACACAACAAAGAACTATTTGGCCCAAAATGTCAGTAGTGCCAAGGCTGAGAAAACCTAAACTAGAGCAGTGCTGCCTCAAAGAACTCAAATGCTCTAAACCCACACTGCCCATATAACAGCCAATAGCCGTGTGGCTATTGAGCACTTGAAATGTGGCTAGTGCAATGGAAGAACTGGACATTTAATTTTATTTAACTTTAATTCATTTAAACTTAAATAGCCACAAAATGGTGGCTAACTTGGATTGGGCAGCCTACCTCTAGAGGACCCTCTCTAGGTCAGGATGAAAAATAGCTCTATGACCAACGAGTCCATTCAAAGTATCCAAATACTAAGTAAGCACTCAACTTTTTCTTAGAATAAATTCCAGAAAAGTATGAGAAAGGTAATTAAGCTTTAAAAAATATGCACAGGAAAAGGAAATGTATGTATAATATGGAAAGGAAAAGATTGAAAATAAAAGCAAAACTATATCACAGTACTTGTCTTTGGTTAGTGAGACTACTAGTTGAGTTTTTTCCCTATCTAATTACATGTATTTCCACTTTAAAAAAAATCATAAACAAAGAAAAAGTAAACTTTTAAAAATGCAGTTCACTAAAAAAGAAGTAATACATGTTGGATTACTTGCTATGCATGATCTATGAAATATAAATTTGGTTCCGTAGGAAGAGAAATGTCTGTAACGATGAATAAGAAGGGAACTAAGATATGGTCTATCTCATAACATTCTGAGGGGCTGTGCACATTGGTAGTCAACAGGGAATTTTAGTAACCGTAGTGGGATATATGAAACTGGAGGAATCCTCTGGGCAAATGAGTGGAGGAGAAGGCACGTTAATTCAGCCTTTTGATTTACCTGCATGCAGCAACTTGGCGGCATCCCACTGCTGGTCTACGTCTGATCCCTACCCCCAATCCACTACACCTCCAACAAGAACTGTTGTATTGTTATTAGGTCTGTGGAACCCTGTTTGGTGACTAATCTGATGAAGTGTTTTGAGTTATTGATTAATAGTGTTTCAATGTATTATTTCTTCTAGATAATATATTTTCATGTCCATAAGATTCTTTCATGCCATAACCCAAAGAGGCCATTGCTATGCCCCACCTCCTCTCTGAGAACCAGTGAGAAGAAGCCTGTTTAACTTCATATTGTGTTTTGTCTAGTGATTTCAAAATGCCCAAAAGTTTTAAGGTCTTGTCATAGTGTCAATGACACAAGGGAGTGCTCGCTTATAGTGAAACGGGGAAGTGAGGAGAGCTGGGAAGTAGCATATCCACACACAGGGGTGGGTCTCGCTATTCACAGCACTTCATCAGGTGGGCTTGAATAATACTTACCCTCTGTATTTGTTATCTTTACCCCTACTTTACAGGTAAGGAAGTCAAGATTTGTAGAAATTAAGTAACTTGCTCAAGGTCACAAGATGCTGATCCTAAATTATTATTACATTGTAAAAATTCACCTCATAACTTAGTGGCATGAAACAGTCATGTTATTAGGTTCCCAGACTCTGTGGACTTGATATCTGAGAAGGGTTCAGCTGGGCCTTCTGTCTTGGGGTCTCTCATGAGGTTGTAGTTAGACATTAGCTACATGGGGTCTCTATATTAGGTATAGAGAGAGATGGAGATTCATGATGATTCAGATTTTTCACACAAGTGTCCCTACAAGCAAGGTGGGAGACACATCACCTTTTCTGATCTAGCTTCTGAAGTCACACAGTGTCACCTCTGTTACATTCTCTTGGTTATAAGAAAGTCACAAATCCACCCATTTTCAAGTAGAGGGTAATTTGACTCCACCTCTTGATGTGAGAGTGGTGAGGTTTAGGAGGACATGTTGGGGTGTGAAATATTGTTGTGGTTATCCTTGAAAACACTATTAGACACAAATGGCTATATGAGCAATTCAGATTTCAAACCCTGGGCTATTTCGTATCAAACTCTGCTCTGCCACACCATACACCATTCTCAAGGCTCCATGTGTGTGATAATATAAGAACTGTACAAGGAGGCAGGTTTCTCAGGAAAGGATAAATCATTCACAACAGGTTAGTTATTGGTGTCAAATTTCAATTTCTCCTCCCTAGAGAATTGGTAAAAATTCTGAGTCTAATATGAAAAAGATAATAGTTTCTTTTTTTGTTTCCTTGATGGATTTTTCTTCTATGTGTGCTCAGCTAGTCTTAGTCAAAGGTATTCTGTGTTAGAATTTTCTGCAAAAATGAAAAGAGTATCCTAAGTTTTTTCAATGCACTTGCTCAAGGTTCACCTTTGGTATTTCAAAGAAGGTGTATCTTCCCTGAAAACACCTTGCAAAATGTCTGCTACTAGTATTTATTACTGGGGAATTGTACCTATCTCTGCATGCTTGATCATCCATCTTGATTCCCTACCTCTGTGTCTATGACTTAGTTTGACACTTTTATTCTTCCTCTTTGCAAATGGGAGGTTTTATAGTATGAGTGAGCCATTATTGGGTAAAGTAACCTCCTGACAGGAACCTGAGCTGAACACAGAACTGCACTCAACAGAAACTCAGATGTCACGTCACTTCCTGTTAATACTGCAAACACCCCAGCCCTGTCATGCACTGTAGCTAAATGAGTTTAATAACTTCTTGCCCAAATATATGTGAGATGCGGAAGGCTGGTACCTAGACTTAGAACACTTAGAATATCAAGTGAAATACTAATGAAAGAGTATAAAACTGGTGAGTTACCAGAATAGAGACACTCTTAGGTAAGGGGAGGGGCTGCAATTCACAAAATCCAATGGTCACCCTGATCCCATTCACAGTAGGTAGGACCCAATGCCTATACCACTATAACAGCAAGGAAGGGGGAGAAAGAAGACTCTGAGACTATAATCAACATTCCTTTCTTCTTTCCCCTCTTCTCTTCTGCCTTCTCTCAGGATAGATCTAAGAAACGGGTTGCATCTAGCCTGCGGTCGGGGATTAGCAAACTTTGCTGTGAGACACTGGGGAAGGCAGAAGCTGGGTCTGACACATTCAGCTATTACAGGAGGGTAAATGGGGAAACACTGCCAATAACAGCCAGTGAAACTAGAAGTTGGACAATTACACATAATTTTTTAAGAGATATAGTGCCAAAATTATGTAAAGACCTGTGCAAGGATGATCACTGTGGTGCTGATTTCCACACAATCCATACAAACTGTATGAAACACTCTATATGTGCCTGGTTAAAATATTATGATAAATTCATGTGATGGAATGATATGTAGCCTTAAAATGTGCTGGTTAGCATATCTCCGAGATATGTTGTTGGATGAAAAAGCAAATTGCCAACATAATATGGTATAATTGAATTTGTGTGTTTGTGTGTATGGTGCTTTTATGTGAGGATATATATGATGGTATATGCATGGAAAAATTTCAGAAACAAAAACTGGCAGTGGAGGTGATTTTGTGGAATGGAGTAGGAATGAAGAATGTTCAGAAAGGAAGGTTTTTTACCTGAATTTCTTTACCATTTTGTATTGCTTGACTTTCAAAAAAACTGATAAGCATGCATTACTTTTGTAATGAAAATAATTTAAAATATTCCTTAAAAGCTACTTAGCAGAGAGAAAGGGAGACAAGAAAAACCTAGGATGGCAAGAGATAGTTAAGAAATTAAAATCCCCCTGGGGCATTTTATGCTCAGCATTTGCAGCAGAGGCTTTAGAACATGATTAACATTTGTGCTTGACAAAGGCAGGAAATGGGATTATGAAAAGCACTAAATGACCTGGAGGAGCCCACTGGTAGGATGTTCAGATAAAATGCCTGGATGTCCTATTCATTTAATGGTTCAGTCCTGGATGCCCACTGGAATCACTTGGGGAGCTTTAAAAATCTACCAAGACCTACCAGCAGAGATTCTCATTTAACTAGTCTGGTGAGGGGCCAAGCATGAGTATATTTTAAATCACCCACAGGTAATTCTTGTGTAGCCAGAATAGAAAACAACTGCATCTAACATTGCTTATAACCCTCCAAGATCATCAACATGCAATTCTTGACCATCTATTACATGCCAGGTACTGGGCTAGGAGTACATCCTACAAATATGAAGTGATTAAAAACATTTAGAAACGGGCAAAGGAAGTGAATAGACATTTTTCCAAAGAAGACATACAGATGGCCAACAAGTACATGAAAATATGCTCAACATCACTAATCATCAGGAATATGCAAATCAAATGCAGTGAGATATCACCTCACATCTCTTACAATGGCTATCATCAAAAGGATGAGAAACAACATGTATTGGTGAGGATGTGGAGAAAAGGGAACCCTTGTGCACTGTTGATGGGAATGTAAATTGGTATAGCCACTGTGGAAAACATGGAAATTCCTCAAAAAAGTAAAAATAGTACTATCATATGATCCAGCATGTCCCTCCTGGGTAAACATCCAAAGGAAATGAAATCACTATCTCAAAGAGATATCTGTACTCCCATGTTCATTTGCAGCATTATTCACAATAGCCAAGATATGGAGACAGCCTAAGTGTCTGTCAAAAGAAGAATGGATAAAGAAAATGTGGTAAAAATATACAATGGGATAAAATTCAGCCTCGAGAAAGAAGGAAATCTTGCCACTTACGACAACATGGATGGACCTCAAACGTATTATGCTAAGTGAAATAAGTCAGACAGAGAAAGACAAACACTATATGATCTCACTTATATGTGGATCTAAAAAAGCCAAACTCACAGAGGCAGAGAGTAGAATAGTGGTTACCAGGGGCTGGGGAGTGAGGAAAATAGGGAGGTATTTGCCAAAGGGTACAAACTTCCAGTTATAAGAAAATTTAGATCATAAGATATGAGCCAGCCAACCACATATGGTATTTTATTTCAAATACACACACACACGGTTTTAGTTTGCACAGTAATTTGATCTATTAGTGTATTCAGAAACCTTGCAGTGAAAATTTTCAGGCCTTGAAATGCAGCCAAAAGAAAAGTTTTGTTCAAATTTCAAGTAAGCATTAATAAAAAATAGGTTTATACAAAAATGATGGAGCTTTTCAATATAGAACGTGTGCAAATTTATGTAAACTAGCTTCTTTTTAAAAAAAATTTTAATTGGAGCATAGTTGAGTTACAATGTTGTGTTAGTTTTAGGGGTACAGCAAAGTGAATCAGTTATACTTATATCTACTCTGTTTTTAGATTCTTTTCTCATATAGACCATTACAGAATATTAAGTAGAGTTCACTGTGCTATATAGTAGGTTCTTATTAGTTACCTATTTTATATATAGTAGGGTGTACATGTCAATTCCAATCTCAGTTTATCCCTCCCCCTAAAACTAGCTTCTAAGTGGATCTTGTCTTTCCTGAAAAAAATGCCAAAGTAGAAAATCAGTCTGAATGGAAAAAATATTTTTATCATTTATCATAAGAAAATGACACTAAATCCATTTCCTTACCTTGAAGGCTGATTAAACTTCAGGTGGAATTCAGTTAAGAAATGCAGATTAGCACAATACATCCCCAAGACACATCTCTCCCAGTTACAAGGCTTTTCCCCACTGATTTGTGTTAGCTCCTCCCTTGGACATTGGGCTTGAACTCAAACAATTTTTGTTGGAAATAATTGTTGTTCTGGCCAGGTAAAATCAGTCTTTTCTTATTACTACTACAAGAAGCAATAGAAGGTTGTCTACTGACCACAGAAATTTTGTATTTTCAGCATGGTTGGACTTATGTGGGTATACATATGTCCAGTCATGCTGAAAATATTAAAACAGGGAACTATACCAAGGTGAATATGAAGAATTTAATTTACTGTTAGGTCTCTAAAGCCTATCCTAGACTGTGCTTCTATGGTTCATGGTACCTGTTGAAGAGTTGATTGAATTTGGCATTTGTGTTCAACCAGCCACTACATCTTTTTAGTTCTGTGCGTGGCTGAGAGGGCAACTAATTAAAAACTGAATAATAAGAAAAAATATAAATATACTAAATAGATCTACCTGACAAGGTTTAAAAAAAAGGAAAAAAAAGGTAAAATGCATGACAATTCTCATTGAGTAACAAAAACATTACTTATCCCAAGTTGTCAAAATTTCATCCAATATTAACACTCCAACACAAATAAACAGAGTAAACTTAAATTTCAGGTATCTTAGAAATACTTGATTTTCTATTTAAAAAGATGGTGAAGGGTTTCCCTGGTGGCGCAGTGGTTGAGAGTCCGCCTGCTGATGCAGGGAACACGGGTTCGTGCCCCGGTCCGGGAAGATCGCACATGCTGCGGAGCGGCTGGGCCCGTGAGCCATGGCCGCTGAGCCTGCGCGTCTGGAGCCTGTGCTCCGCATACGGGAGAGGCCACAACCGTGAGAGGCCCACGTACCGCAAAAAATAATAATAATAATAAAATAAAAATAAAAATAAAAAGATGGTGAAATTAGTGAGTATCTGATAAACTGGGGAAGCATAATTAAACAAAATCTTCTTCCCCCAGAAAACCTTTCCACAAAGGTAGTAGAGAAAGAAAACATTTATTATTGGAGAAGCATTATACCAGAATGTGATGTTCTTTGCAGGCAATACACTAAGAGAGTGCAAGAACAGAAAGAAATCTCACCCTTTTCTAGAGCCAAGCAGATATAGCCCATCACTTACATGTTCAAGATAAACAAAAACTAACTAGTCCTCATGGGGAGTGGGAAGGGTAAGCTGGGATAAAGTGAGAGATTGGCATGGACATATATACACTACCAAATGTAAAATCAACAGCTAGCAGGAAGCAGCCACATAGCACAGGTTGATCAGCTCCTTGCTTTGTGACCACCTAGAGGGGTGGGATGGGGAGGGTGGGAGGGAGATGCAAGAAGGAGGAGATATGGGGATATATGTATATGTATAGCTGATTCACTTTGTTATACAGCAGAAACTAATACAACAATATAAAGCAATTATACTGCAATAAAGATGTTAAAATAAATAAATAAATAAAGAGAAGGAAACTCAGAAAGCTCAAGTACTTTCCTAAGGTCACACAAGCAGTATCAGTTGAGTTGGGATTGAAATTCAGGCAGTCTGTCTCCAGAATCCAGGGTTCTCACCACTGTGATGTGTTTCTTTTCAGTGGTCTTAAAGCAGAACTTCTGTTACAAATGTAGTACTTACATTCCAATTTTCTTCTTCACTTTCTGCTCTAGGTGATTCAGAGCATAAACTTTTTCTGCTCTGCAATATTTAAAGATCTATTTTCCCCAGTTCACAGTAGGGGGGAGCTTGTTCACATAGGTAGAAATATTTACACAATCAGTAGGTTACTTTATCTGCAAGGGGAATACAAGACAAATTTGATTTTTTGTCACCAAACTAAAGTTATTAATTTACCCTATGATAGTGTTTGTAACTTTGTCTCAATGTGCCTTTTTTTTTTTTTTTTTTTTTTTTTTTTTTTGCGGTATGTGGGCCTCTCACTGTTGTGGCCTCTCCCGTTGTGGAGCACAGGCTCCGGATGTGCAGGCTCAGCGGCCATGGCTCATGGACCCAGCTGCTCCGTGGCATGTGGGATCCTCCCGGACCGGGGCACAAACCCGTGTCCCCTGCATCAGCAGGTGGACTGTCAACCACTGTGCCACCAGGGAAGCCCTCAATGTGCTTTTTATATGGCCAAAATATCACCACACTGATTTAAACAAATTAACTAGATTAACAATAATTATTCAAGGAAGTTATTTCTCTCCTATCAAATTAGCTGAGTTCTAAATGATGCTAAGAACAAGTAATAAAGTTGCCATGATTGCAGCATCATTAATATTGTATTTCTTTTTTGTACTTATTTTAATTTTTTTTATATTAAACAAAATCATTTAGAGTAATACATGTATATTGCAATTTATTCCACCCTGACTCTCAATCTCCTAATTTATTCTCAGGCCAAAACAGTACTGTTTTAACAGTTTAAAAGAGAAAAACCCTATAATCTTCTGAATGGAGATTAGTAAATATCCATTTTATAAAATTCAACACTTGTTCCTGGTTAAAAATAATAAGTAAGTCAGGAACATAAGGAGTCATCTTTAGCCAGATATGGAGAATTTACTGTTCAAGTCAGGAACTAAGCAAGGATGCCTGTTATTACTACCACTCTTCTGTGTTGTAATGGAAGCCCAAGGAAATTGGGTAAGACAAGAAAAACTAATAAGAGAAATAATTTTTGGAAAGAAAAAGATAAAAATCATCACTTTCAAATGACAGGACTTTCTGCACAATCCAAGACTATCAAATTTCCTATTTTTTTTTTTAATCACTTAGTTGGTGGTGTTACTGTTTCTATTTTCTTGGAGATTTCCTCAATTTTATCTTCCATCATAGTTTTAATTTCCAGGAGTTTTTCTTCTTCTCTGAATGTTCCCTTTTTCATCTTATCCTGCTCCTTTGTCATAACCGAAATCTCTTCTTATCTCTTTGGCAATATTAGGGTTTTATTTTCCCAATGTTTTATTATACTCCTTGCATTTTTCTATTTCCTGTGAAATTCTCTGTCTCTTGCCCCTCCCACTTTGTTTGGCCTGGGTTTTTCATGCTAGAGGGTTTTCTCAAACGTCTGGTGATTCTTGGTGGTTCCATTTGTATTTAAAGGTCATGACTGGAAGCTACCTGGGTCAGGACAGTTTGCTGATTTGCAAGAAATTAACCATTTCTCTGGACACAAGTCTCTGAAGATCTTTCTCTTGGATTCCTTTCTTTTTCACAAATTCTGTTTAAGAACTATTAATCTGACTTGCAGAGATATTGATACTAAGCAGGAAAAAGAGACTAAGGTGTTCCTCATTCCATATGCAGACCTTCACTCAATCATCTCTTTTCTGGATGTGCCTTCACCCTGTCCTCAGCTGTGCCAGGTCACCCTGAACCATATTCTGCTTGGTTCAACTTCTCCAGAAAGAAGAGGAGTTATCTGGCAGCACAGGGTGGGAGAGTTTCTCTATATAATCTCCAACTTCCAAAACTCTCTACATCTCTCATTTGCTGTTTTCTCCTCTCCATTTTAATCATGTTTGGGTTTGAGGATGCAGTGGAGATAAACGCCTTTGTCTGCCTGCCATGTTTCTCCAGCAGCTCATGCTTGCATATTAGTCCAAGGAGCCAATTTCCAGCAACATCCTTGCAGCAGTGGCTCAGTATGAATGGATTATTACTTTTGGAATACCAGAAGCTCAAATCCACAATATTGTGAAGTGACTAAAAACAAAAGATGTAACATCAGAAAGTGTTAAATTCTGAGAAGCCACTGCAGCTACTGCAAAAACTCTGGCAATTTCTCAACTTGAGCAGTAACAAGGCTGTTCAAAAGCCCTGGGAAACAGGCCAAGAAAGAGAATTTCAAGGTCAGATGTTCTTGAACACTTGCACCTAAACAGCAAGGGCCACTTCTAAGAAATCTCCTTAATTTATCCCTACTTTATTAAATTATGGATCCTTACCCCAAAGATTAGAAACCAGGCAGGGTCATCTGTAAGATGAAGGGAAAAGAGTCCACTGCTTTTCTTTAAATCCATTAAAGTATCAGATCTGTTAGATGACCCGCAAGGCCCTGTGCTTAATCTGTGTGTTTTGGACAAAAGTAAATATTTTTTAACTTTAAGGATTTTAAAATAGAGGCTCAGAGGTGACCCTAATTCCAGGCAATCACAATTGGATGGGAGGGACTGTCCTAATTATGGGAAAACATGGAGGAGGAAGTAGCTGAGGTTAGTCAGTGGTGCAAAACTTACAAGTTAGACACAGAGAATCAAAAACATTCCCTGTGATCATTCTCCACCCTCCCTGAATGTGTTATTGGAACTGATGGATGGCCTTCAGCTTTCATAGTGGAGGAACAGCTGAACCCCCAGCCAATTATCCCTAGATGTCTAGAGGTAAGGGGGAAGGATTCAGATAATTTATAGTTTGCCCTAAATCAATAGTCGTTTTTGCAGCACATCTAAAATCAAGTTCCCTGCTTGATGACATTCAGAGGGTACAAAAAAGACTAACCGCTACACAAAAAAAACCCTGGAAACTACTGTACATAATTCAATAAGGTATTTGTGAAACACACAGACACACACACATGCACACACACACTGCAGGGGTTCTTTAACTATCAAAATAAACTAGAGTAAATAAAGAATTTAATTTATAAACCTTGAGGCAAACATGATTTCACAGTCAGCAGCTATTTTACAAGTGTGAATAAGACCCTCCTGGAGTGAATTCTGCAGGGAGTTTGTGGGGGGAAAAAAGAAAGCAGTCCTCTAGTCAATAAGACAGAACAGAATGAAACACAATAGCAACAACAGAAACCCACAATTGCCAGAAACACACAGCTTAAACAAATAAATACTAATCAACACTACATATTAATCCTACACATAAGAAGAGGTGTTAAGAAAAGATGGTAAGGGCTTCTGGGATGATGAAATGTGTGCAGTTGAGCCCTCCATTGTTAAGACCTGAAATTGAGAACTCTCCTCTTATTGTATCCTCATCCACTATTAGGTAGGTGATCAATCTATAAATGATTCCTTAAGATTAATTCAAGCTCAACCACATTTTGGCCTCCTGAATCACTCCTCTCTGTTCCCTGATGGTGACAGGGAACTGGGGTTTACCTGGTATTGGAGCTATGCAGTTGCTCCATAAGCCACTGAAAGCCACGGATGCACTTCAGTTACTACACAGGTGGCAGTAGCAGCCACACAGACCAATTTAAAATGGATTACTGGCAAGATATACAGAGCTTATTCTGTCAAAAATCAACAGATGTTACCCTTATATTATTTACTTGAGGAGAAAGCCTGTCTATCTCCTGAGCTCTTTTATTTTCAACTTAAGGTAACCTGGAAAAACCCAATGTGGCACTTAATAAGATGGGAGGTTGGATATATATGTTCTCTGAAATCCTGCTTTGAAAACATTGTAACCAATTCCCACTATGCTTTTAGATCCAGTAGAATGATATTGCTATCATTTATTTTCATAAAGTAGCAGACATAAGCAGAATTATAATTCTGACATTCGTAACAGCACATCTTGTCAGCAGATGAATTATCTCTTCTTTTTCTTTCATGCAAACAAAGGGCAGGGAGGGTTCTTCCTCCTTTATATGGTAAAAATAGATTAAATCAGTTTCTCTCTGAACCAAGGATTTGGATACAAGTGATCTTTTAAGGATGTGCTATCTGAGGAGACCAGTGAGGCATTGAAACAGCAGGATTGGAAAGGGGTCCAAGTCAGCCAAGAGTGTGGTTCAGGGAAGCAGTCCTAGGCCAGCCTGACCCTGAGGGGAACTTCAGAAAAGAAATGACACCTCAGTTTCTCCATCTGGAAGGAGAGAAGCCGAGCTTGTGTACTCCTCCATTGCTCAGCTGTTGGTTACAGGATGCCCAGCAGGGAGGGGAAGGCACTCTCACAGTTCTTCCAGCTCTCCATTCTGGCTCCATGGGCAAACCTCTGAAGGTCACAGGGGTGACTAATTAACAGCAACAGATCAGGAGGCTGGAGGATGGATCCAAAGGGCATCTAGGCAGGGCACCATTGTATCTGATAGGAAAGGTATTAATGCTGTATTACTCTAAACTGGATCAGAAAGTTTCCCTTCTTGTATATCACTGCCTATGACCCATATCCTATTTATAATCTCCTTTTGAGGGCCCCCACTTTAGAGACTATCAGGCAGCAAATCTCAAAACTCCAAGTCTTTTTCCCACTCTGTACCATCTCTGACACTGTAGCATGTACAGCATAAAGCATTTTTATTATCAGCCCATGTCAAGGATACCAGCAAAGGGATTCCCCAATCCAAGGGTGAAGGGTTAGTTGGGCAACCTGAGGATGAAACCTCTTTAGGCATTTTACTGGAAGAAGGATTGAGAGGAAAGAAAACTGAGTTCTTGGAGACATGTCCATGGTCTTCAAACTGGCTGTGGGACAAATGCACCAAACCTGTGCACAGCCAAGTTTGGAGAACATCCAGATAGCTTTATGAAGCTCTCACAGAGACTTCTCTGCATGACTCCCAGAGCCCTAGCTTAGAGCCTGTGCTGGCTCAGGCCCAGGAGGGAAGACAGGGCAGAAGCTCCTCTCATTACCAAGAACCACAGTTCCATCATGAATGGAAAAGATCCAGAGATGTTGGATTCCACTCTGGGATACAGTTTGACATTTAATGTCCATGTGGCACTCTTTGTTTTATTTTTTAAATGATGAGTCAAATTATAAGAACCAAATTATACATTTTTTTCTTTTATAGTAAGCAGACAGATCATCCCAAATTGCCTTATGAACATTCTTAAAAGAAAGTAGTGTTATTGTCCTATTATGTGTTTACAAAATCTAGGAAGAGCTTATAGATGAACATTTAGAAATAATGAATTATTTATTAGATCTTTGCTTGAACTCTGAAATCTGATCAAAGAGAAACTTCTGATACTTATTCTATTAATTATGAATGGCAGTCATGCTTCCTGCTGAGAGTATTATTTGTTACAAATCAGCCCAATACCCTTTGATCCTTTCCTCCATGTACTAGCAGGCAGGGAAGCTCTCTCTCCTCTGAGTTTGACTCATGCAGCTCACAACCCTACCTGTGATCTTCCACCTGCTCAAATCCTTCCTACCCCTCAAGGCCAGTTGAAATGCATCTCCTTGAAGAACCTCTCCCAGGTTTCTCTCATTGAAATTAATCTTTTCCCCCAATGATTCTTTGGCATTTCCATGATCTCACTTTTGTACTCGTAGAGTACAAAAGTACTCTGATAGTTGTTTTCCTGTCTTTAAAAATAGATTTTAAGTTCTTTTTTATTTTGGCATTTCCATTGCACCTAGAGAAAGGCTTTACATAAAGATCTCAATAGATGATGTTGAGCTGAATTTACTTACTTAAAAGAATGTTTTGATTCTCTACAATATGTTGCAGTATACTAGGCAGTGGGGAAAAATGATGTGTAAAAAGATGAAAACAACAATTCTTAAACGTGGAGCCAATATTTTAAAACTACCACAATTTTTAAAATTACAACAGATTTTACTAAATACTGTAAAAGAAATGAGTACAAAGTACCATGGGAGTACCACAACTGCCTATGGGAAGGGCAGGAGGTATCATCTCCATCCAAAAGTTAAGGCAGACTCCCCTCTTTCGAGAACCCCAGAATCACAACTAACTGCTGAACAACCATCGAAAGAAAGACACTGGAACTCTCCAAAATTGATACCCCACATGCAAAGACAAAGGAGAAGCCGCAGTGAGATGGTAGGAGGGGCGCAATCATAATAAAATCAAACCCCATAACTGCTGGGTGGGTGACTCACAAATTGGAGAACACTTATACCACAGAAGTCCACCCACTGGAGTGAAGGTTCTGAGCACCATGTCAGGCTTCCAAACCTGAGAGTCCAGCAATGGGAGGAGGAATTCCTAGAGAATCAGACTTTGAAGTCTAGTGCGATTTGATTGCAGGACTTCAACAGGACTGGGGGAAACAGACTCCACTCTTGGGGGGAACACACAAAGTAGCATGCGCATTGGGACCCACGGAAGGAGCAGTGACCCCACAGGAGACTGAACCAGAACTACCTGCTAGTGTTGGAGGGTCTCCTGCAGAGGTTGGGGGTGGCTGTGCCTAACTTTGAGGACAAGGACACTGGCAGCAGAAGTTCTGGGAAGTACTCCTTGGTGTGAGCCCTCCCAGAGTCTGCCATTAACATCACCAAAGAGCCCGGCTAGGCTCCAGTGTTGGGTCTCCTCAGGCCAAACAACCAACAGGGAGGGAACCCAGCCCAACCCATCAGCAGACAACCAAATTAAAGTTTCACTGAGCTCTGCCCACCAGAGCAACACCCACCTCTACCCACCACCAGTCCCTCCTATCAGGAAACTTCCACAAACCTCTTAGATAACCTCATCCACCAGAGGGCAGACAGCAGAAGCAAGAAGAACTACAATCCTGCAGCCTGTGGAACAAAAACCACATTCACAGAAAGATAGACAATATGAAAAGGCAGAGGGCTGCATACCAGATGAAGAAACAAAATAAAACCCCAGAAAAACAACTAAATGAAACAGAGATAGGCAACCTTCCAGAAAGAGAATTCAGAATAATGATAGTAAAGATGATCCAGGACCTCGGAAAAAGAATGGAGGCAAAGATGCAAGAAATATTTAACAAAGACCTAGAAGAATTAACAAACAGACAGAGATGAACAATACAATAACTGAAATGAAAACTACACTAGAAGGAATCAATAGCAGAATAACTGTGGCAGAAGAATGGATAAATGACCTGGAAGACAGAATGGTGGAATTCACTGCTGTGGAACAGAAAAAAGAAACAAGAATGAAAAGAAATGAAGACAGCCTGAGACCTTTGGGACAACATTAAACTCAAAAACATTTGCATTATAGGAGTCCCAGAAGAAGGAGAGAGAAAGGACCAAGAAAATATTTGAAGAGATGCTAGTCGAAAACTTCCCTAACATGGGAAAGGAAATAGCCACCCAAGTCCAGGAAGTGCAGAGAGTCCCATACAGGACAAACCTAAGGAGAAACACACCAAGACACATAGCAATCAAACTGGCAAAAATTAAAGACAAAGAAAAATTATTGAAAGCAGCAAGAGAAAAATGACAAATAACATACAAGGGAACTCCCGTAAGATTAACAGCTGATTTCTCAGCAGAAACTCTATAAGCCAGAAAAGTGTGGCATGATATACTTAAAGTGATGAAAGGGAAGAACCTACAACCAAGATTACTCTGCCCAGCAAGGATCTCATTCGGATTCAATGGAGAAATCAAAAGCTTTACAGACAAGCAAAAGCTAAAAGAATTCAGCACCATCAAACCAGCTCTACAACAAATGCTAAAGGAACTTCTCTAAATGCGAAACACAAGAGAAGAAAAGGAGCTACAAAAACAAACCCAAAACAATTAAGAAAATGGTAACAGGAACATACATATTGATAATTACCTTAAACGTAAATGGATTAGATGCTCCAACCAAAAGACACAGGCTTGCTGAATGGATACAAAAACAAGACCCATATATATGCTGTTTACAAGAGACCCACTTCAGACCTAGGGATACATACAGACTGAAAGTGAGGGGATGGAAAAATATATTCCATTCAGATGGAAATCAAAAGAAAGCTGGAGTAGCAATACTCATATCAGATAAAATAGACTTTAAAATAAAGAATGTTACAAGAGACAAGGAAGGACACTATATAATGATCAAGGGATCAAACCAAGAAAAAGATATAACAATTATAAATATATATGCACCCAACATAGGAGCACTTCAATACATAAGGCAACTGCTAACAGCTCTAAAAGAGGAAATCGACAGTTACACAGTAATAGTGGGGGACTTTAAAACCTCACTTACACCAATGGACAGATCATCCAAGAAGAATATTAATAAGGCAACACAAGCTTGAAATGACACAATAGACCAGATAGATTTAATTGATATTTATAGGACATTCCATCCAAAAACAGAAGATTACACTTTCTTCTCAAGTGCTCACAGAACATTCTCCAGGATAGGTCATATCTTGGGTCACAAATCAAGCCTCAGTAAATTTAAGAAAACTGAAATCTTATCAAGCATCTTTTCTGACCACAATGTTATGAGATTAGAAATCAGTTACAGGGAAAAAAACGTAAAATACACAAACACATGGAGACTAAACAATACATTACTAAATAACCAAGAAATCACTGAAGAAAACAAAGAGGAAATCAAAAAATACCTAGAGACAAATGACAATGAAAACACGATGATCCAAAACCTATGGGATGCAGCAAAAGCAGTTCTAAGAGGGAAGTTTATAGCTATACAAGCCTACCTCAAGAAACAAGAAAAATCTCAAGTAAACAATCTAATGTTACACCTAAAGGAAATAGAGAAAGAAGAACACACAAAACCCAAAGTTAGGAGAAGGAAAGAAATCATAAAGATCAGAGCATAAATAAATGAAATAGAAACAAACAAAACAATAGCAAAGATCAATAAAACTAAAAGCTGGTTCTTTGAGAAGATAAACAAAATTGATAAACCATTAGCCAGAATGATGAAGAAAAGGAGGGAGAGGACTCAAATCAATAAAACTAGAAATGAAAAAGGAGAAGTTACGACACCACAGAAATACAAAGCAACCTAAGAGACTACTACAAGCAACTCTATGCCAATAAAATGGACAACCTGGAAGAAATGGACAAATTCTTAGAAAGGTATAACCTTCCAAGACTGAACCAGGAATAAATAGAAAATATGAACAGACCTAAAACAAGTAATGAAATTGAAACAGTGATTAAAAATCTTCCAACAAACAAAAGTCCAGGACCAGATGCCTTCACAGGTGAATTCTATTAAACATTTAGAGAAGAGCTGATAAGCATCCTTCTCAAACTCTTCCAAAAAATTGTAGAGGAAGGAATACTCCCAAACTCATTCTATGAGGCCACCATCACCCTGATACCAAAATCAGACAAAGATACGACAAAAAAAGAAAATTACAGACCAATATCACTGATGAATATAGATGTAAAAATCCTCAACAAAATACTTGTTGCAAAGAGAATCCAACAACACATTAAAAGGATCATACACTGTGATCAAATGGGATTTATCCCAGGGATGCAAGGATTCTTCAATATATTCAAATCAAACAATGTGATACACCATATTAACAAATTGAAGAAGAAAAACCATATGATCATCTCAATAGACGCAGAAAAAGCTTTTGACAAAATTCAACATCCATTTACGATAAAAACTCTCCAGAAAGTGGGCATAGAGGGAAACTACTTCAACACAATAAAGGCCATATACGACAAACCCACAGCAAACATCATTCTCAATGGTGAAAAACTGAGAGCATATCCTCTAACATCAGGAACAAGACAAGGATGTCCACTCTCACCACTATTATTCAACATAGTTTTGGAAGTTGTAGCCACGGCAATCAGAGAAGAAAAAGAAGTAAAAGGAGTACAAACTGGAAAAGAAGAAGTAAAACTGTCACTGTTTGCAGCTGACATGATACAATACATAGAGAACCCTAAAGATGCTACAAAAAACTACTAGAGCTAATCAATGAATTTGGTAAAGTAGCAGGATACAAAATTGATGCACAGAAATCTCTTGCACACTAATGATAAAAAATCTGAAATAGAAATTATGGAAACACTCCCATTTACCATTGCAACAAAAAGAATAAAATACCTAGGAATAAACCTACATAGGGAGATAAAAGACCTGTATGCAGAAAACTATAAGACACTGATGAAAGAAATTAAAGATGCTACCAACAGATGGAGAGATATACCATGTTCTTGGATTGGAAGAATCAATATTGTGAAAATGACTATAGTACCCAAAGCAATGTACAGATTCAATGCAATCCCTATCAAATTACCAATGCCATTTTTTACAGAACTAGAACAAAATATCTTAAAATTTGTATGGAGACACAAAAGACCCCGAATAGGCAAAGAAGTCTTGAGGGAAAAAAACGGAGCTGGAGGAATCAGACTCCCTGACTTCAGACTATACTACAAAGCTACAGTAATCAAGACAATATGGTACTGGCACAAAAACAGAAATATAGATCAATGGAACAAAATAGAAAGCCCAGAGATAAACCCACACACCTATGGTCAATAATCTATGACAAAGGAGGCAAGGATATACAATGGAGAAGAGACAGTTTCTTCAATAAGTGGTGCTGGGAAAACTGAACAGCTACATGTAAAAGAATGAAATTAGAAGACTCCCTAACACCATACACAAAAATAAACTCAAAATGGATTAGAAACCTAAATGTAAGACCTGGAACTATAAAACTCTTAGACAAAAACATAAGAAGAACACACTTTGACATAAATCACAGCAAGATATTTTTTGATCCATCTCCTAGAGTAATGGAAATGAAAACATAAATAAACAAATGGGACCTAATGAAACGTAAAATCTTTTGTACAGCTAAGGAAACCATAAAGAAGACGAAAAGACAGCCCTCAGAAAGGGAGAAAATATTTGCAAACAAATCAACAAAGGATTAATCTCCAAAATATATAAACAGCTCATGCAGCTCAGTATTAAAAAAACAAACAACCCAATCCAAAAATGGGCAGAAGACCTAAATAGACATTTCTCCAAAGAAGACATACAGATGGCCAAGAGGCACATGAAAAGCTGCTCAACATCACATATTGTTAGAGAAATGCAAATCAAAACTACAGTGAGCTATCAACCTCACACTGGTTAGAATGTGTATCATCAGAAAATCTACAAACAATAAATGCTGGAGAGGGTGTGGAGAAAAGGGAACCCTCTTGCTCTGTTGGTGGGAATGTAAATTGATACAGACACTATGGAGAACAGTATGGAGGTTCCTTAAAAAACTAAAAATAGAATTACCATATGACCCAGCAATCCCACTACTGTGCATATACCCAGAGAAAACCATAATTCAAAAAGACACATGCAGCCCAAT
>RJWK010002083.1:28713-73408 GCA_004363435.1 Platanista minor
GGTGGGATGAATTGGGAGATTGGGATTGACATGTATACACTGATGTGTATAAAATGGATGACTAATAACAACCTGCTGTATAAAAAATAAATTTAATTTAATTAAAAAGAAAAGAAAACGTGTAAAAAGACAAAGAAGTTAAGGAAGATGAGGCTGACGGTTGTCACATGGTAGCCATGGTGGGTCAGGACTTGAAAGACACCGGTCAGGCTCCCAGATCAGAGCTCCTTCTACTCTTTGTGGCAACAACACACTAGGCAAGGTCAGAGGGCTTGCCCCTGAGAGAGAGGACACAACATGACCAAAGACTTGTGTTGTTTGCCCAGCAAGTATGTCAGAAAACAGGAACCGCGTCTCTGAATGTAGACAAGTTTAACCTTGAATGTGGGCAGATCATTTGTTCCTGAAAGATCCCGTGAAACAAATGCAAGGATCAAAATACATGAAATTCTACCCATATTGATTGCTGTGAGTTCATTTTAATGTGGTTTTCTTTAAAAAGGCAAATACTCTTAATATTTTAACCTAGTAAGCTAATTCATATTCTAGGGCTCTAAGATGTTTTCTTCCTGTAGAGGAGCCATGATCTTGGTAAAAAAAAATACTGGGTATAAAGAAATTTGTATGCTTCAAGAGCTGTGTGAGCAATAAAAGGAGCGAAAAAAGACTGAGTGAAGAAAAGAGTAATGTGAGTCCAGAGAGAACAACCAAATACATGCTCTAAAGATATGAAGGGAAGAAAATGGTGGAGTTTTTTAGAAAACAGACAGACATGAGGTAACTTTGGGAAGTCCACAGAGAAGGAAAGCACAGGAAATTATAGTGGAAGAAAAATAACACAAAAACTAAGATTCTCCCTCTTAACTCTAGGTTGGTGAAAAGTGAGTGCTGGAAGGGAAAAAAAATGTAGGAAAAGACAGGTTTGTTCACCATCCCAGACTAACCTGCCATGAATTCACCTTCAGCAAATGAAGTCCTGTTATCTCTCCTCAGACCTGCTACAGAGCTCATAGCACCAAAGCACCAGTGTTATTCTCCCCATAACCCCCTCTGCAGCTTCATTCTACAAACATTAAGAGGGCTCCTCTTGAAGTTTAAACGAGAGCTTGTGATTCTGTAACCTAGTGGCAGCTTGAGAGAGAAGAGAAAGCTGTTGCACACTACAGCCTCAGGCCAGCCCTGATATATCTCAACCTCCTGGTGAGCCCCAAGAATTAGTCACTGTGGAATCTTCATTACAACACAGCTAATGAGTAAATAAAATCAAGAGGGAAAAAGATAATTTGGTTAAATATGCACTAGGGATGGAAAAACAGATGGGGACATTAATCCTACTTACAAGATTTGGCTTCAAATCAAGTCACATCATGACTAGTTAGGAGCAGCTGATAGGCATAACCATCAAAGGTTTTACTAGAAAACTCTTCAGCTTGATAAGATGCTGAGAGAACCAAACCATAAGGGAATTTCTGTATCATCCATGCCAGTTTTTGGTAAAATGTTCACTAGAGGGAAGTCCTTTATAGGTTTCTCCATAGGCTTTAATTTTAAATGGAAATCCAACCGTTATAGTCAGCAAACATGGGTTGACTCAGTTGCCTACTTCAAAACCTTCAATGGGTTTTCTGCAGGGACTCCTTCTTGTGGGGTCTAAACTCAAAGGGCACTCTTTCAGGGCAGTTGTGTTTCGCAAGAAAAGAACTTTATGGCACACTCTGAATGGACAATTCTCAGCAGCATAAAATTCAGTGCTTTATAACCCTGAAGTGTCCTTGAAGGTGTTCTAAGCAGTGAAGAAACAGTATATTTGGAGTTTCTTTTAGAAATATGAAGACGCTAGACCAAATCAACATGTACCTTTCAGATCCTTCTGTAAAAGTGTTGCTTATAGACATCAGCTGTCTTACTGCTGGGCCGGCCCCAGGAGAACTGGCAGCCATCAGGGAAAAGGCAAAATGGGAATGTTGGCATGTGGCCCCAAAGCACTACATTTCAACCCTCTCTTCTCTCCTCAAACCTCTGATCTTACTTTCATCTTCCTTACTGGCAGCTGATGACCTTTCCTCTGACATCACAGAGAAAAGAGAAGACACTAAATAGCCCTCAAGTTCCTACTAAAAAAAAAAAAATCCCTCTAAATTGACCTGCTTCTGCATGTATCGTCCCGCTCTTTCCTCTGTCATATTGGCAAAAATGTTCTTCTCTCCAAGGTCAGTTCCTCCCTGTGTTCTCTGGATCCCCCTTCTTAGCAACATATCTAAAGTCTTCCCCATTTCTACTCATTTCCAAGGTGAATCTATCCAATCCTATGACTTCAGTAAATATGTGTCTCTCTGCATGACTCTTTTCTGGAGTTCTAGATTACTTACTTGACAGCTCCACTTGGAAGACCCACTCTCCACAGGGGCTAAATGTGTGAGCTCCCTACATGAAAACTACTCCCACACCGGTGTTTCCAACCTCAGTAGATTACACAGCTCTCCACTCAGTTTCTCCAGCCAGTCACCTGAGGAACTATGTCACACTTCTCTGCTCTTGCCTGCATGTCTAATAAATTACCACGTTCCACATTATGTCTCAGACCTATTCTCTCCAATTCCATCATCATCACCATAGACCCATCCACAACCATTGCTCACCTGGACTATTACAGTGGCTTCCTAACTTATCTCCTGCATTCAGTTTTGCTACTCTCCCTCTGCTAATCCATTCTCCATATAGCAGCCTATCTGTCCTTCCTGAAAGAAAACACATCTCATCATTTCTCACCTTAAACCTGCTCAGCAGGGTGTCACTGCACATGAGTGTGGGCATAATGGACTTGGTGGTGGTGAACTATTCTCATGCACCACTGCAGCCTCTTCTCTTGACTGCTTCCCAGTTCCCTCAGTGGCCTTCCTCTCTCTGGTCCTTGAACAGGCCTGGATTCTTCTCACAGCAAGCACTCAAGGGAAGATTTCACACTTACTGTTAGCCTTACTCCTATTCGTCCTCAAAATCAAAGCTTAAATGTCTCTTCAATAGGGAATCCTTCAAAAATACTTCCCAGTCCTCATTTCTCCACTCCACCCCCACTTCTAAGTTAGATCCTACTCTTGGAATGCTTTCTGGTTTTCCTGTGGCTATCAGAATTACATTGTCATTTTTGTTCATGGCTGTATCTTCCTTGTTTATCTAGTATATTGTTTGGCGACAAATAAATGCTCAATAAATATTCAAATGATAAATCAATGAGTGAAAAGCATTATGTTCCTAAGTATCATTTTTGTAGTCTACAAGTTGGAAGACACTCACAAAAACCTCAAACAACAAACTGAAATTGGAGCTAAACAAAACAATTACTAGTCTTCTCATGAAATTTTCCTTTTGTTAAGCACCAAGCCAAATTTCACCAGGAATTAGTGGCATGAACAGCAAGGTAAAAACTTTATTTCCTGCTGAGGACAATGAGATTGGGGCATCAGGTGACAAACCCATTAGGAGTTTCCCTTACTCTGTAACTGAACGTCTGCATTGTACATCAGACCATGTGAGATACCAAACAATGCCTAGTATGGCTGTGGAAAGCTGCTTTATTCCTCTTGTGATCATCCTTTTGATCAATCAAAAATAGAGACAGTGGCTTCCCTGGTGGCGCAGTGGTTGAGAGTCCGCCTGCCGATGCAGGGGACACGGGTTCGTGCCCCGGTCCGGGAAGATCCCACAGGCCGCGGAGCGGCTGGGCCCGTGAGCCATGGCCACTGAGCCTGCGCGTCCGGAGTCTGTGCTCCGCAGCGGGAGAGGCCACAACAGTGAGAGGCCCGCGTACCGCAAAAAAAAAAAAGAGACAGTCTCAATCACATATTTGAAAGAGCTTTGTTAGATTTCTCTAATTCATCATGGGAATTTATCTCATTATGTGGACCCCAGGCCACCTGCATCAAAGTAACAAGGAGAGGTTATATGAAAGACCTCACATCCCAGCCAAGACCTACAGCGTCTGTGGTGGGAGCATGGGATTTTAACAAATACTCAGGTGATCCTTGTGACCTCAGAAACTTGAGAGCAAGTGACCTAGAGGCTGTTAGTCCCTGCAAAAGGGAATATAAAACTTTTTGTTTCAATTGAGCAGCTTTTCAGTTTGATTTCTTCTGATACATCAAAAGAAAATGAATTAAGAGCCACAGAGATATAAAAGGCATCTAATTTAGGTTATATTTTGAGTTTTTTAGAAAGAAAAAAATATTTTTACCTGTCATGATTAGACCTAATCCCATTAATTACAGTTGAGATGAAAGGCTAGGAGAGGCTGGGACATGGGGTTGGACACATACCTGGAGGAGGAGACACAGTAGCCGAGCAGTAAATAACATGCAGTTCAGCAGGCAGGATAGATGACCCTTCGGGAAGGGATAACACACGGCCCCAGTGCACAGTAAAGTGCAGTGATGGAAACGGCAAGCAGGAACTATTTGGAGATGCAGACAGACAAACAGGCAGGGAGTCAACTCAGCAGGGCATGGTGTCTTGTTATATTTGCTAGAGAATCTGCTACAGACCCTTTATCTCAAGCAGTCCTCAAGAAAGCCTGACCAAAAGTATCTAAAAGCTCTGTGTAACAAACTAACCTACACAACCTTTGTAGAGTAGTAGGCTAATCAACTCACACAAAACAGGTGAGTTCATCAATGGAGTGGTGGGTTAATTACCACCAGCTGGTTTATTTACAGCATGAGTAAGCACATTTATTTACTTATAATTTAGTCTAGATTGTACAAGGATATACAATCTCTTGAAACAAATATGTTTACAAGACTCATATTTACAAGTCATGGTTAAAGGCTACATTTCTGTAGGATTAAATATTAATGAATCAACATTAAAGAGAAGAAATAATTCATGATAACAAAAAACATACCGTGAATAGGCTTAAATGTGAATAAGACCTTGCCCACGCCTCTCCAAAAATGCTCTTTTATGATGTGCCTTAGAGGCCACTAGGACATACAGATGTCACACCTGTCTGTTCCGTATTTTAATAAAAGTGGTAATAACCAGATTCCTTTCCCCCAAAGATCTCTCATCAAATGCAATTGTGACTTATAGTTGTTTACTTCTTTGTTTTGTTTGCTTTTGACCAAGCTTGAACCTCAGTTTTAGGCTCAAAATCCTTATTTCTATGTCAGTTAGTAGCATGCACTCAGCTTTTAAGGGGATTTACAAGATCAAGGCAAGGCCCCAGTTCCAGAAGGACCAGAAAATTATACAGACTAACTAGACAAGAGGCTGAGCACAGGGGCAAGACATGAAATGCAGTTACCATAACAGGGATGTAAAAGGCAAAACCACAACACAAGAAAAGGCAAAGGTCCACTCACCCAGAGCTAGAACCAAAGGTCAGAGTGGGGCTATACAAAGAATTTAATGCTGAGCCCACAGTGTTAAGGTAAAATTTAAAAGAATCCTGCCTAATGTTAAGACTAGTCCTAGAAACTGAGACAGGGATTGATCTTAACAGAATCAGGCAGACCCTAGCACTGTTCATCTGCCTTTTATCATTTCAACCGAAGGTAGGAAACACAAAACATTAGTTAATAAATCGAGTATGCGTGCCATGCACACAAACACACACACAAACACACGTGCACACACGAACCCAGGCACACAATTCAGGTCATTATGACCAGTTGATATAGATGCCCAGCACACCCTGTTCCTTTAAGCCAGTAGGGAGCATCCATAAACCACATACATAAAGCCCATAAAGGCAAGCCTTGGACACTGAAGGCAATTGCCTAAGTCCCTCAGCTTCCATTCAGATCTCTGCCTTGTTCCTCATACCTTTTAAATTGTATAGCTAGTTATCATCAAGGGACCTGCCTGACCTCTGGACTTGTTTGACATGATCCCCTGACATTGACCTGCCATTCTCCCCTGTCTCCTCATACCTCATTCAGGTAAGACATTTGACCTTTTGAAATATAACTGTTCAGTAAGGGCAGCTCTAGCCTTCCACAAAGAGGTTCAAAGAGAGGAGGAGGAGATATACATGAAGGAATAGATACAAGATAATGGATCCAAGTGGGATGCAAGGCCAAGTAGCAGCAGAGAGCCAGAAAGACAATAAATTCATGTATCAAGAGTCTAAGTGAAAAAAAAAAAAAAAAAAAAAAAGAGTCTAAGTGAAGCTACGGGTCTATAACTGGGCTAGCAGTCAGCAGCAGTAGAATTCACAGGCACCAAATAGCTTGGCAAAATGATAGACCAGGAATCTGTCAGTTGGAAGAACAGGTGTAAGAAAAAGAAGTAAAAAAAATATGAAATGTATGCTTTGGGTACATTAGCCGCATAGCAGACATCTGCTCTTTTGGCTGCCTGGCACCCTTCCATGGAATTTACTCTGGGGAATCCAACTCTCTCCCATTATTAATCTTGTGATTTGGGATTAGCCTTACACCAATTTCCATGGATGAACCCCGATTGGTTTAATCCAACTATCATACCATATCCTCCTAGTCACATTGATTGAGTTATGGATGTGTGTTTAATAAAATCAAAGTCAATGAGAGTCAACCATCTATATGCTGGGGCTTCTGGGAAACAGACACAGTCTAGAAGAAACCCTCTTTTGGACCCCTGGACAACCTGGACCATGAAGTGTGAGAATGTGTTGTCTGAAGCTGCTAAGACCTTTGCTTTCCTCCCATAAAGTGAGAGCCTGGAGGAGCAAGGGGGCAAATCATCTGGAGCTGATGCATGAAAGCAAGACCACAGAAAGCAGAGCAGAGGGACACGGACAAAACGGATTCTTAGTGATATTATCTGAATCTCTGGTTCAAAAGTACCCAAAGCCAACATCACTTCTCAACTTTTCAGTTATGTAAGCCAGTGAATTCCCCTTTTGGCTTAAGCCAGTTTGAGTTGGGTTTTTCTGTTTTTTGTAAATGAAGCATATAACTGATATGAGAATCTGCTTATTTATTAGTGAACACTTCCTGTGTGACAGGCACTGCACTAAATGCTGTAGGTTCTGTGATAGATGAAACAGGCTTGGCTCAGGCTCTCATGGATTTATCGTGTATAGTGAAGGAGACAGTACACAAATAAGCATCCCAGTAAACATGTAAGTATAAATTGTGATAAGTCCTAGGAAAGTAAAGACCTGAGTGATATTACTAAGAATAATGGGTGGATGAGAAGCAATGACTGGGAAGACAAAGAGAGGTACTGCAGCCTAGTACACCCCTTGGGTTGGTCAGGTGAAATGAGAAGAAAGAGCATCCCAGACAAAAGGCATGTTGTCCATTTTCTCTCCTCTTACCTACCCTAACTGCTTTAGTTACAGCAACAAACTTGTCACGGGGCTAAGAGTCCAATCTAATGAACAAAAGTCACCATATCAGACAGACAAATTTTGCTATTTCTGAGTCCTAACCTTACCACCTACCAGCAGTGCCACGATTAGAACCAGTTAGGCAATATGGATACCCCAGCAACAGGTTTACTCGTATTGATGACCACCACGTCAGTAAAAGATCCTACAGTTTTTTTAATATTATTGTGTTATTTTACGTATTTTTAATTTTTAATTTTATATTTTTATTGAAGTATAATTGATTTACAATGTTGTGTTAGTTTCCAGTGTACAGCAAAGTGATTCAGTTATATATATATATATATATATATATATATATATATATATATATATTCTTTCCAGATTCTTCTCCCTTATAGTTTATTACAAAATATTGAGTAGAGTTCCCTGTGCTATACAGTAGGTCCTTGTTGGTTATCTATTTTATATGCAGCAGTGAGTATATGTTAATCCCAAACTCCTAATTCATCCTACAGTTTTCGAAGTTATGTCTCAGGCTCGTAAGTTTGTTGTTCAATTGCTGGCTTCCTCATTTGCATATGGGTTTTCTAATTATGATATCACTAACATAAGGAGACGGTAATAACTCAGGACAGCAGAAGTAGCCTCCGGGCTGTTCGGTCTAAGCCAACTCACTGCTCCATTAGGTTGAACACCAGCTGTTGTCCTGGCTCTTCTCAGTCCAGTAGTTGCCAAAACATGCATATTCTGCAGTATCCTTTTCCTCATTTTAACTATTTTTTGTTCTTTTTCCCAGCATGTTCCTTGAGTTCAGTGAACGTAGCCTATACTTCTCTCTTCCAATATGATAAATGACCTTCTGGTCTATAATTCTCAGCAGATAGCACATGTGAAAGCCCCGACGTAAGACAGAGTTTGACTTTCCAGGAACCAGAAAAGTCAGTGGGTGATGAGCCTGAGAGACCAGCCAGATACTGTCCAGCCTTAGACGCCACACTCGGGATTCCATATCTTATCCTAATGCCAGTAAGAAGCCAGTGAAGGGTGTTAAACAGAAAATGAAGTGAGCAATCTTGCCTTCAAAAAAATCACTGTCTTTCTGCTAAACTGAAAACCAGTCAAGGTGTTTGCTCCTGTGAGCTACTTTGAGAGATGATAAATAGATTGTTCAAACTGAAGGGAGGAGTAAAAGGACCAGAAAATGGAAGATATTTCTTACACCTCTAAAAAGTTGAAAAGTGCTTCCACCTCTCTCCCTCTCTCTCTCTCTCTTCTCTCTCTCTCTCTCTCTCTCTCTCTCTCTCTCTCTCACCGCAATCCCCAGGTGTGCCATATAATTTCCAGGTCCTGTGATAAACCTTACCCACTCCCCACCCCCCCAGAAAAGAAGAAAAGGACGTTGAAGAGAAAGAATATATCTTACAAGGAAAAAAAAATTCTTGTCTTGGAGCTTTGGGACAACATTGCCACAAAAGACTCAAATTCCAGTTGCAGTTTTACAACTGCAGGCATCAATCTTCAGTTTCCTGGTACTTGTCATGTGAGGAATGAAAATAAGTTGACAATAAGATCAAATGTATGAATCAGAACTTGTCACACATCTCAAGGAAAATATCAGGCAGATGTCATTTTCCATAGGTAGGAATACTTCTGGACTGCAGGAAGTTAAATTTCATCCCAGCATGATTTTCTAACTGTCACTTCTCATTGTCCAGTACATTTTATTGCTATAGGCACAAATCATTTTTAATAATGAGTAATATGCAGGGTAAAGGACAATTATAGTCCAGAGGTCTTACAAATCAACAGAATTACACAGATAAAATCCCTGAAGCAAGTCCATGAATCCATAAGTTATGAAATTCAATTTGCTTAAAATGTCACCAATTCATTATCTCCAGTTTCTGAGCTAAGAGCAGCTCTAGAACATAATTCTGATCCCAGGCACCACTTCACCCAGCATGTAATCCTGAGACCCTTTCCCCACTAGATCAGTTTTCGCTGTTCTTTAAAGTTCCCCAGGTGCTATGTAAATGCATTAGTAACAAGCCAACAACTTCCCCAGCAAAGCCTTGTTTGAAGTGCAACAGACTTTGCTGCTTCAAAGTCTTAAACCAACTGTATTTAATTTCTGGGGAATAACACAGAAAGTAGCAGCCTCCGACTGAGGCACTTTTTTACTGAGTAGCAGCCCTTTTCAAAGACTCTAATGTATCCAACCACAGCCCTTTAGCTTCGCGTATTTCCATTACTGTACTTTCAAATTAACACTGTGATGACCCACAGAACCATTAAAATGCCCTCTTGTGAAGCAGGTTACTGAAATCCATTACTGTAATGTGTTTTTTCCTACCACCCTCCCCATATAGATTGCAATCCCTTGGGCCAGGATTTAAGAGTACTGCATGCACACACAAATAATCCATTAAAAATTGTGACTTAATGAATTAGTCTTCCATTTTAAAGGAAAAACATTAATGTCATTTTTTTAAAAAAAAAGAAGCTAAATTTTATGTCTTACAATCATATAAGTAATTGCTATACGTTAGGTTTTAGAGGTGACTATTTTCCTATTTCCTAGAACAAGGGATATCTGAAAACCCATCCAGGACGAAAGTCAATTTTTACTGTTTTTTTTTCCACTGGACTAGAGCCTAACAGGACACCAAGGAGAATCTCCCAACAAGAGTCGTATCAGTTCAGGGAAAACATATTCTTATTTCATGTCCTGAGTATTATTTCCCTGGTTAAGATACACGGACCTCATTAATTACTTTACATGATGTAAATCTACAGAGTACATCCTAGGATCTGTGTTTCCTAGCATGTGCCAAACACTGCTTTTATCCCACTCACATCCTGCCTTCTGCACAAGATACCACATCACCTCTAGAGATACCAAGGTCTCTTCCAGTCACCAAGTTTTGAGGTGAATCCTTTAAAGTTCCCATGAAATTAGGATTTCTAATTGTTTCTCTCAAAAATATACAATAATCATAAACTTAATCATAAATCAATTTTGACTTCTAATGTTAGCCAAGAATGTTCATAAGTGTCAAAAGTGTTTGGATTCTGTTTTGTTTGGGTTTTTTTGTTTTTTTTCCGGTACGCGGGCCTCTCTCACTGTTGTGGCCTCTCCCGCTGCGGAGCACAGGCTCCGGACGCGCAGGATCAGCGGCCATGGCTCACGGGCCCAGGCGCTCCGCGGCATGCGGGATCCTCCCGGACCGGTGCACGAACCCGTGTCCCCTGCACCAGCAGGCGGACTCCCAACCACTGCGCCACCAGGGAAGCCCCTGGATTCTGTTTTTATTTTAGCTTTTTAATTAAAAGACATTGTGATTCAGGATTCTGAGTCCCTTGTAGAAGAAAGAAGGGGATAGACTTGTAGAGAGGCACACGGGGGTTTAAAAGATAATGATAAAGAAGTGCTATTTCTTAAACTGGGTACTGGATATATGATTATTTCTTATATCATAATCTTTATTTATAAAGATTATTTTGTATCTACTCAATATTTTATAAAACCCGTTCTGAAAACAAACTCCACAGAAATAATCCCTGTTTCCCTGTTTCCAATTTCCACATTTAAATTATTGCCACCTAATTGAAGCAAATCAAAGGCATCTGTGAAATTTGACAAGTTTACTAATACTTTCAGGAAAACCCTATGGGGATAATTCTGCCTCTGAAAAGACTTTTATCCAAAGTTGCTTTAAGATGCTATTCTAATAATACTATGATATAATACCATCAACATTAGAAGGAAAAAAAACCAGAAAGCTTCATCCCCCCAGAAAACTTCAAAAACAAGTAGGCACCATCTACCCCACAAGTGTGTTTGTTACACTTGTACTATTGCGAATACAGAGACAAATACACAGTCTCTGTCTTCAGGGAGTTTACAGTATAACAGGGAAGGAAAACAGACATACAAACAATTGATCTAATGCAAGATAACATTAAATAAGTGCTGAACAGAGGTGTAAACAGCATGCTATGAAGTTGAGTTAGAGAAGTGAGCTGAGGCTACCCTTGGCAAACAGCATTTACTATGATTAATTTGCAATGGTCTACGGTCAGCCCTTCACCCTTGCAGCTCCAGAATTTGATTTTATCAATGCCCCAGAGTTGATCAGATTCAGAGATGATGACTCATACTTACCAACTCCCAAATGTCTAAAGAATAGAAATCAAAATGCCAATTTATAAATTTACAGTAAGAATTATAATTTCTGGGAAGAGCAGATGTCCATGCTGTGTTACACACACCTCCCTCCCTCTAGACAAGTTAAATGGAAAGCCCAATAGTGAGAAAGGTGCTTGGGATACAAGAAGTCATAAAAAGATCAGCTTGTGATATGGTTATGTTTTTAAAAAGTATCATTTTGGTAGCTTGACAGGTCCAACTGCACAAAAGTGACATACTTCAGGAAAGACCACACATTCCCAGAATCCTAACAGGAAACCTTATCCTCTACAATGGACCACATAAACATGGTCAAAGTCTGCCTTCCAGCTCCTTGCTTTTGTGTGTTTCTAGGGCTGATTACATGCCCTTAGGGTCATGTTCTAAAGTTGTGTTCTTTCTACGGTTACATTAAAAACTTTAACCAGGTTAGAGTCAAGTCTTCCAGTGGGGGATTACTTAGCACCTTTGCATAGCTGTACACTCTTCCAAAACTTAGTTTATAAGGTAATTCTCAGGTTGCTCTCTCACATGCACATGGAGAGTGGCTAGCTTTAGGATCCACGCAGAGGTACAACAGGAGATGAGTCTGGCTATGGAAGTCTGGGGAAGACCACAAACTTCTTTAATACCTTGAATACTGTTCTAGAGAATCACAAGTCATTGAAGATTTTCAGGAAGAAGAGTGACCTAGTTCACTCTAGAATGCAACAGTCTTTACAAACTCCTTTGAAAAACCATTCTGTGGGGAAAATATTTTGTAATATCTATGACATATCAGATGTACTTCATTCTAACCCTTGAACAAGAACAAGCTCAAAGGATATCATTTCTTCTCAGAGAGGAGCTAAAACTCACAAAGAAAACACAACCACATTATGCCAAACAGCACTTAGAAAATTAATGCATCAATTGTCTATTAGATTTTTCTCATTGTTTTGGGTTTGGTGACTAAACCTTAGTTTCTAGACCAGTGGACAAGCCACATATGTAATTTAAAATTTTCTAGTAGCCACATTAAAAAATGCAAAAAGGAACTGGTGAAATTATTTTAAACTGTAAATTGTGTTTAATCCAATGTATCCAAAATATTATTTCCATGTCAAGTTTTTGAAATCCAAGTGCATTTTGTACTTAGAGAACATCTCAATTCAGACTAATATATTTCATGTGCTCAGTAGCCACATGTGGCTAGTGGCTAATATTGTATAGCATAGCCTTATACTACCTACTGTCAGCTCCAGGGTGTTCCATATTATCAGATAGAGTTGGCTTTCAGAGAGACCAAAATGTTCACGGCTATAGAGAATTGAAGGATTATAACATTTAATATGAATCTATTTTCTCCTGCAGGATGGTGTGTGTTTGTGTGTGTGTGTGCGAAAGAGAGAGAGAGAGAGAGAGAGCAAGAGAGAGAAAATATGAGATTATCTTTGAGCAGCTAAATGGTTCACTTGGAGGTAATCAGGAAAGCCAGATCTCTAGAAATTCTTTTTTTTTTTTTCCTTTGGAAGGGTTTTAAAATCACAAACACCAGAACTTTCTTCTTTGGGTTTCTATAACTTACTTGTGACATTCAGCTTCAAAAGGTAAGCTATGCATTTTATTTGTTTATTTGTTTATTTATCTATTTATTTATGTGGCTCCATTGGGTCTTAGTTGCAGCACAGAGGATCTTTGTTGTGGCACGCAGGCTTCTCTCTAGTTGTGAAACACGGGCTCCAGAGCGCGCAGGCTCAGTAGTTGCGGCACGTGGGCTTAGTTGCCCCACAGCATGTGGGATCCTAGTTCCCTGACCAGGAATCAAACCCATATCCCATGCATTGGAAGGCAGATTCCTAACCACTGGACCACCAGGGAAGTCCCAACCTATGTATGTTGAATTATCCTGACATTGCTAACTGAAAAATCCCAGTGCAAAAAAAAAAAAAAAAAAAATCATTCTTCCATATCCTCTTGACTCCGAACACTGAATAGAGATAAGAGAAATAATGTTTAAGTCTCATAGATTCCACCCATACTGCAGCTATTTTAGACAATCTGATTACATGTATATCTTCATATACCTTCACGTAGTAGCTCCATTTCTTTTCAGCTGCAAAGAAAACTAGCATTCCAGTTAGTTCCAGTCTCATAGGAGAGAAGAGTTGGAGTGAAAGATGACTCACCTTACTGTTTCTCTAACTGGATCATTATCTGTGAGTAGATAGTCCATGCCCACCACTGAAGTCCTGCCAGCATCCATTGTCCATGGAAAGAATGGCCAATCCTTGGATATCACTTGGCCAGCCTTTACTGAAGAAATTTAGGTGTTAACCTAAAACAACAAAACAGCCAGTTATTGTACCAGAAAAATGGGTTTATTCTGGAGCAGCAAAGAATTGTAGTTCAGGACATGCAACTATGCTGAACCACATGTGAGTCACATAAAGCAAAGAGGAAACTTTTAGAGAGAAGAAGGGGAAGTTGGGAGGGGCTGTTATAAACAAAAAATCAACTGGAGGAAACTGGAAGTTAGAAGTATAGTGGCTTCTCATTTGCTGAGTTGTGACAGACCCTCATTGGCTGAACTGTTGCCAAGCAAGGAGAACATTTTCTTCCCTGGCTGGTGGTAGGAAAGTAGTGTCACTCCCTGCTCTAGATGCAAAGTATGTCTCTTCCTGTTGAGATGGAGTGGTAGGAGCATGACAGCTCCCTCTTCTGGCCCCTTTACCCCACTTTAGTGAGGTTTTCTTTTATTCATTTTCACAAAGGTAACTGTTCTGAAGTCATACAGGGCATGTGATTTGGGGGAAGCGGGAAGGAAAGGAGGGAAAATTAGATAATCTACCCTTTTCCCTTATTCTTTGACTCTGTAGGAGAGGGAAAATAATTTTCCTTCTGCCCTTATAGGCTCTTGACTTAGACCCCCTGTAATAAAAGACAGATTAACAGGAGAAGAACAAACGGAAGTTTAATAATTTGTATACCTCCTGCATACATGGGAGATACCCAGGAAAACTGAGTAATCCTCCCAAATGGCCAGGCCATCACCTTAAATACCATCTCCAGCTAAAGACAAAATATGATGTTGGGGTCAGGGAGGCCAATTACAAGGGGTTACCAGGCAAAGCATAGTAAACAAGAGTAATGCTGTTGTGCAGATTTAAGTCATTGCCTTCTCTATTGATAAGAGTTTCTAGAGTTTTAGAGTCTTTTTTCTTTTTCTACAGAGAGGAAGTCACCCTTGCAAATGGAAGATTTCCCTTATAAGTGTAAATATCCTTTTCAAAAGGGTTAATTTCTATTCTGGTTTCAGAGCTTTTCCTGGGTCTGCTGTTTCTCGAAAAATAAGAACTAAACCTCAGCCAAAGAAGAGGTATATTTTGGGGTGGCAAATTCTGCTTCCCTTCAACTCTTTGTCACTTATTTCCCAAAACTCTCTTCCTTGATCCTTTCCCTTTCTTGCCTCCTGACCCCACTTTATGTCCTCTAGGATTCTCCCTACTGAACTATCTCTATCTCAGAGTCATCTTAAGGCTTGAAAATTTCATACCCTTGAGAGCTGTCTATGTCACTGGCTATTCCCTTCTGGTTGGTGACCACTGCTCTTTCTCAATGTCTAATTGCGCTCCTTGGGAGGTAGAAAGTAGGAGAGAACTCTGACCTCATGGATGTGATGATGGAGAAGGGGAGTGTTCCACTCTCGACTGGAGCTAACTGTATGCTAAAGGAGCATTAATGTCAACAGGATTTTACCATCATGAGGATTTGTTATTTTCCCCATATCTCTAGATCGTGCACATGAGGAATGTTTCTTCCTTCTATTAACATATTTGACTTTAGTTCTTACAAAGTAAAACCTTGCTCTTTCCTGCCCTGAATTATACAACACACTTGTCCACTTTTCTTTTAATCCATGTTGCCAAATGACTTTTCTCTAATCACTACTTTTCTCCCCTCAAATTGGTCTGGAAAGCTTAGAGATTTTCAGCTCACTCTGTCACACTTCCAAAAAACAAAACAAAACAAAACGCTTCTTTTTAACTGAGATAGTTTTAGTATAGGTTTGTTTCTTGTAATCAAAAGAGACTTGACTACAATAATCTATATTAAAATCCACTTGTTTTTCTTCCTTCTAGGAAATATCCATTGCAATCTAATGATTTACTTTCAAAGCCATGTGATAAAATAGCAGAAGGATAAAGTAAGACCTTTAGAAATTTTCACTAGTACAGTGTCATGGCCAAATAATGAACAATAATAGTTGGTTTGTCCAATATTTCGGTGGAATTAATTTTTTGGATAGCTGCAACTTACTCCTAACTACTAAAACCTTGCTCTTTAAACCAAACATCTATATCAAGGTCTAATCCAGTAAGGCCCTAAAGAGCTAGAAAAGTGAGGGCTTTTTTGTTTTTTGTGGTTTTTTTGGCAGCCTTGAGTCTGATTTTTTGAAGTGTTCCCGTTTCCTGTTCTATTGTCAAGTCATCCCATCTTGTGCCTATCATCCTTTTCAACTCTCTATATATCTTGTAGCCTCTAATTTGTGCCAAGTGTCAAACCGAGCAGGACCCTGTGGGGCTTTCCCAGAGACAGATCCCCCATGTCCCCTTCCTCTTGTTTGTACAAAAGCTTTAGCCTCCTAGACCTTCCCCAAGTTCGAAAGAGCAAAATTCAATCAGAGAGGTAAGAAAATGCAGAAAAAAAGGAAAACAGTCAAGCAAGATGAAATTATAATAATTTAGCCATAAAGCAAAATCAAGAGCTTTTAGTTTCTCCTCAAGGGCTATAGATAATATCCTGAGCCATATCCTTGAGTTGTTTTACAGATACTAAAAAACTCTCACCAGGTGGAGGAAGTTAACTGTGTGCTGATCACAAGAATGTAGACCCCAGACTGGCTGGAACCAGAAGGTTGATTATTAAGAGTCCCAAAACATCACCCTGTTACCTCACCATCAACCAGTAAGAAAATTGTGCATGAGCTAATCACACACCCTGTGATGCTCTCCCTCACATTGTCTTTAAAAATCCTTCCCTGAAAGCCATTAGGGAGTTCAGGACTTTTGAGCATGAGCTGCCCATCCTCCTTGCTTGGCCCCATGTTGGGGGCCTTGCAATAAACAATCTACTATCCTTCACCACAACCCAGTGACAGTAGATTGGCTTTGCTGTGTCAGGTGAGTGGACCCAACTTTGGTTCTGTAATAGGTGGAAGAGCCTCACAACCAAATTGGTTAGAATTCTGTATAAATTAACTGAACTAGTAAATGAAATTGAGGGACTCAACCATGAGTAAGCAGCATGAGCTTAGGGAGTGGGAGATTTTTGTGGTATCAGAACTATGTGGCACCTATTTTGGCCTACAAGGATTTTTTACTTTAATTTTTTTCTAGATGGTGAATATTGCTATTGTACATAGAAGGTGTTAAATAAGTGACACGTTGCTATTATTATTCACCAAAACGACCTTTGTTATTTTACCTTACCTTAAGATGCTAAATCTCTCACCCTTTGTAAACTGCCAGAAATAATTTGGGGATGTACATGGGGTTTGTATATTAATGAGAGTTAGTCATTCACATTTCTGAGTAATATATCCTAATAAGCAAAAAGGAAATTGTTAAATACAATACTCATGAAGTGGTTTGTTCCAGTTAATTTACTTTTATTTATATTATGTACTAAGCATTTTCTTACTATGATAAATAGAGCAGACTGGGGATAACAACCTTTAATGACCAAAGTTGGTTTATTGGAAACATCTGTTTTCATGACAAGGTCCATTGCCATAGTTAAAAGAGGATTAGGATGTGGGGCTGGATGTGTATCGGCATCATATCTCTGGAGGCTGTAAAGAAATGTTAAAATAAGTCCCTTCCAATAGTTGACTTATTAATTACATCTTTTTTATCAGAGGAATTTGCTTATTATGAGTTTTCTTTCCTGTTATTTTTGGTCCAGGCAAATCAACGTTTTACTGTGACAGAAAACAAGCCTGTATATTCTCTAGGTACCAGGAAAGGCAGACTGAATCCTGTTGCTAGATACAAACTAAAGTTAGACAAAGTCTACTTTTATGCACAATCTGAAAGTGAAAAGGGGCATGAGGAAGGAGGGGAAGTTAATCACACTACCAGTAAAATCTTTAATATCTACACAGTGAGCTGATAGAATCTAATTATATCAGTGTCCCCAGATTTTATCAGCTAAAAAACAAAGTTAAGAAAGATTTTAAAAATAAAAATATAGCATTGGCCAAAAAGTTTGTTTGGGTCCTACAGACAACAAGATGGTACAAAAAAACCCAAACGAACTTTTTGGCCAACCCAGTAGCTTCCTTTCTAATTACAAAAGTAAAATGTGACTATTATAAAAGATTCACTGGGAAGAGTCAAGATGGCAGTGTGGGAAGACAGAGTTAGCATCTCCCCACAACTAGGGCGCCTGCCGGCCACTGGTGGGGGAACTCTAACCCCCAAGGAGATGTGAGAAACCCCAGAGTGAACAGGTAGGACTTAGGGGGACCAAGAGGGGAGGAGAAGTGGAGGCCAGACAAGATCGGTACCCCTGAAGCCGGGGAGATCAGGAGAGGCAGGTGGGAAGGACTCTCTGGGAAGAGCAGGACAGGAGCAGAGGACAATCGCCTGGTCCACTGGGGCTGGGGAGCCTGCTGAGCTCCCAAGCCCATCCTCCCCCTCCAAAGCCCAATCCAGGCCTTGTGGGTCCTGGGGACATAGGAGGGAGGCTGGGGAGATCAAGAGTGGCAGGCAGAAGGGCCCTCCTGGAGGTGCAGAAGAGGGGCAGAGGGCAATTGCCCCGCCCACTCAGGCCCAGAGAGCCTGCTGAGCTCCCAGGCCAATTCCCTGCCTTCCAAGCCTCCTCCAGCCTCCGTGGGTCCTTGTGGGCATAGCAGGGAGGCCAGGGAGGTGAGGAGAGGCAGGTGGGAGGGACCCTCCAGGAGGAGTGGGTGAGGAGCAGAGGGTGTTTGCCCTGCCCACTTGAGCTCAGGAACCCTGCTGGGCTCCCAGGGGAGGTCCCCTGCTCTCTGAGACTCGGGGTGGGGGGCACACCTGGGGCCCTTCTGTTCCTGGAGCCTAAGCCCCACCCCCCACAGCCCCCAGGGCCTTTTCCAGCCCTATGGGTCCTGAGCATTGACCCCACCAGCTGCCCAAACCTCACCTCTGCTTAGGCCCCGCCCTCCACAGCCAACGCCTTCCCCCCTCCTTTTTTTTTTTTTAACCCTTTTCCCTCCTTCTCTTTTTTACTATTGTGGTACTGATGTACCTTCCGGTTGTTGATTCAGCTATATTTTTATTTTTACATTCTTTCTAACATATCTGTTAGTTTCCTACTCCAGTTTCATTTTTTACTTTGTTATTGTTCTCTTTCTTTTTATTTATTTATTTATTTATTTTTGCCACCCCACACGGCTTGAGGGATGTTGATCTGTGAGCCTGGGGTCAGGCGGAAGCTCCTGTGGTGGGAGCTCCGAGTCGAAACCACTGGATTAACAAAGAACCTCAAACCCCAGGGAATATTCATCAGAGTGAGGTCTCAAAGAGTTCCTCATCTCAGCACCAAGACCCAGCTCTAACCAATAGCCTACAAACTCCAGTGTTGGAAGCCTCATGCCAAACAACCAGTAAAACAGGAACACAGTCCCACTCATTAAAAAAAAAAAAAAAAAATGAGACAGCAAAAGAATATGTCACAGGTTAAGGAGTAAGGTAACAACCTACAAGACCAAATAAATGAAGAAGAAATAGGCACTCTACCTGAAAAAGAATTCAGAGTAATGATAGTAAAGATGATCCAGAATCTCGGAAATAGAATGGAAGCACGGATTGAGAAAATACAAGAAATGTTTAACAAAGATCTAGAAGAACTAAAGAACAAACGAACAGAGATGAACAACAAAATAACTGAAGTGAAAAATATACTAGAAGGAATCAATAACAGAATAACAGAGGCAGAAGAACGAATAAGTGTGGTGGAAGACAAAATGGTGGAAATAACTGCCAAGGAGCAGAATAAAGAAAAAAAAATGAAAAGAATTGAAGACAATTTCAGAGACCTCTGGGAAAACACTAAACACACCAACATTTGAAGTATAGGGATCCCAGAAGAAGAAGTGAAAAAGAAAGGGTCTGAGAAAATATTTGAAGAGATTATAGTGGAAAATTTCCCTAACATGGGAAAGGAAATAGTCACCCAAGTCCAAGAAACACAGATAGTCCCATATAGGATAAACCCTAGGAAAAACACACCAAGTCACATATTAATCAAACTAACAAAAATTAAATTCAAAAAATATATATTAAAAGCAGAAAGGGAAAAACAAAAAATAACATACAAAGGAATCCCCATAAGGTTATCAGCTGACTTTTCAGTGGAAACTCTCCTGGCCAGAAGGGAGTGGCAGGATATACTTAAAGTGATGAAAGAGAAAAATCTACAACTAAGATTACTCTACCTAGCAAAGATCTCATTCAAATTTGATGAAGAAGTCAAAATCTTTTCAAACAAAAGCTAAGAGAATTCAGCTCCACCAAACCAGCTTTACAAAAAATGATAAAGAAAATTCTCTAAGCAGGAAACACAAGAGAAGAAAAACACCCACATAAACAAACCCAAAACAATTAAGAAAATGGTAAAAGGAACATACATATCGATAATAACCTTGAATGTAAATGGATTAAACGCCCCAACCAAAAGATACAGACTGGCTGAATGGATACAAAAACAACCCATATATATGCTGTCTACAAGAGATGCACTTCAGACCTAGGGACACATACAGACTGAAAGTGAAGGGATGGAAAAAGATATTCCATGCAAATGGAAATCAAAGAAAGCTGGAGTAGCAATACTCGTATCAGATAAAACAGTCTTTAAAATAAAGACTATTACAAGAGATAAGGATTGATCAAAGGATCAATCCAAGAAGAAGATATAACAATTATAAATGTTTATGCACCCAACATAGGAGCACCTCAATATATAAGGCAAATGCTAACAACCATGAAAGGAGAAATCAACAGTAACACAATAATAGTAGGGAACTTTAACACCCCAATTTCATCAATGGACAGACCATCCTAACAGAAAATAAATAAGGAAACACAAGCTTCAAATGACACAACAGACCAGATAGATCTAATTGATATTTATAGAACATTCCACCCAAAAGTGGCAGAATACACTTTCTTCTCAAGAGCACATGGAACATTCTCCAGGATAGATCACATCTTGGGTCACAAATCAAGCCTCAGGAAATTTATGAAAATTGAAATTGTATCAAGCCTCTTTTCCGACCACAACACTATGAGATTGGAAATCAATTATAGGAAAAAAAATTAAAAACACAAATACATGGAGGCTAAACAGCACACTACTAAATAACCAAGAGGTTACTGAAGAAATCAAAGAAAAAACAAAAAAATACCAAGAGACAAATGACAACGAAAACATGATGACACAAAACCTATGGGATGCAGCAAAAGCAGTTCTAAGAGGAAAGTTTATAGCAACTCAATCTCACCTCAAGAAACAAGAAAAATCTCAAATAAACAATCTAACCCTAGACTTAAAACAACTAGAGAAAAAAGAACAAAGAAAACCCAAAGTAAGTAGAAGGAAAGGAATCATAAAGATCAGAGCAGAAATAAATGAAATAGAAACAAAGAAAACAATAGCAAAGATCAATAAAACTAAAAGCTGGTTCTTTGAGAAGATAAACAAAACTGGTAAAACCTTAGTCAGACTCATCAAGAAAAAAAGGGAGAAGATGCAAATCAATAGAATTAAAAATGAAAAAGGAGAAATCACAACTGACACTGCAGAAATGCAAAGGATTATAAGAGACTACTACAAACAACTATATGCCAATAAAATGGACAACCACGAAGCAATGGACAAATTCTTAGAAAGGTACAATTTTCCAAGACTTAACCAGGAAGAATTAGAAAATATAAACAGACCTATCACAAGTAATGAAATTGAACCTGTGATTAAAAATCTTCCAACAATCAAAAGTCCAGGACCAGATGGCTTCACAGGTGAATTCTATCAAACATTTAGAGAAGAGCTAACACCTATCCTTCTCAAACTCTTCCAAAAAATTCCAGAGGGAGAAACAGTCCCAAGTTCATTCTACAAAGCCACAATCACCCTGATACCAAAACCAGAAAAAAAATCACAAAAAAAGAAAATTTTAGGCCAATATCACTGATGAACATAGATGCAAAAATCCTCAACAAAATACTAGCAAACAGAATCCAACAGCACTTTAAAAGGATGATACACCATGATCAAGTGGGATTTATCCCAGGGATGCAAGGATTCTTCAATATATGCAAATCAATCCATGTGATACACCACATTAACAAATTAAGGAATAAAAACCATATGATCATCTCAATAGATGCAGAAAAAGCTTTTGACAAAATTCAACACCCATTTATGATAAAAACTCTCCAGAAAGTGGGCATAGAGGGAACCTACCTCAACATAATAAAGGCCATATATGACAATCCCACAGCAAGCATCACACTCAATGGTGAAAAACTGAAAGCATTTCCACTAGGATCAGGAACAAGACAAGGATGTCCACTCTTGCCACTCTTATTCAACATAGCTTGGGAAGTCCTAGCCATAGCAATCAGAGAAGAAAAAGAAATAAAAAGAATACAAATTGGAAAAGAAGAAGTAAAACTGTCACTGTTTGCAGATGACGTGATACTATACATAGAAAATCCTAAAGATGCCACCAGAAAACTACTAGAACAAATCAATGAATTTGGTAAACTAGTAGGATACAAAATTAATGCACAGAAATCTCTTGCATTCCTATACACCAACAACAAAAAATCAGAAAGAAAAATTAAGGAAACACTCCCATTTACCATTGCAACAAAAAGAATAAAATACCTAAGAATAAATCTGCCTTAGGAGGCAAAAGACTTGTACTCAGAAAACTATAAAACACTTATGAGAGAAATCAAAGATGACATAAACAGATGGAGAAATATACCATGTTCTTGGATTGGAAGAATCAATATTGTGAAAATGACTAGTATCCAAAACAATCTACAGATTCAATTCAATGCCTATCAAACTACCAATGGCATTCTTCACAGAATTAGAACAAAAAATCTTACAATTCGTATGGAAACACAAAAGACCCAAAATAGCAAAAGCCATCTTGACAAAGAAAAACGGAGTTGGAGGAATCAGGCTCCAAGACTTCAAACTATACCACAAAGCTACAGTAATCAAGACAGTATGGTACTGGCACAAAAACAGAAAAATAGATCAACGGTAGAAGATACAATGCCCAGAGATAAACCCATGCACATATGGGTACCTAATTTATGACAAAGGAGGCGAGAACATACAATGGAGAAAGACAACCTCTTCAATAAGTGGTGCTGGGAAAACTGGATAGCTACATGTAAAAGAATGAAATTAGAACACTACCTAACACCATACACAAAAATAAACCCCAAATGGATTAAAGACTTAAATGTAAAACCAGACACTATAAAACTTTTAGAGGAAAACATAGGAAAAACACTCTTTGACATAAACCACAGGAAGATCTTTTTTGGCCCACCTCCTAGAGTAACAGAAATAAAATAAAAAATAAACAAATGGGACCTAATTAAACTTAAAATCTTTTGCACAGCAAAGGAAACCATAAACAAGACAAAAAGACAACCCTCAGAATGGGAGAAAATATTTGCAAATGAAACAACAGACAAAGGATTAATCTCCAAAATATACAAACAGTCCATGGAGCTCAATATCAAAAAAACAAACAATCCAGTTTAAAAATGGGCAGAAGATCTAAATAGACATTTCACCAAGGAAGACATACAGATGGCCAAGAGGCACATGAAAAGAAGCTCAACATCACTAATTATTAGAGAAATGCAAATCAAAGTACAATGAGCTATCACCTCACACCAGTCAGAATGGCCATTATCAAAAAAGCTAGAAACAATAAATGCTGGAAAGGGTGTGGTGAAAAGGGAACCCTCCTACACTGTTGGTAGGAATGTAAATTGATACAACCATTATGGAAAACAGTATGGAGTTTCCTTAAAAATCTAAAAATAGAACTACCATATGACCCAGCAATCCCACTACTGGGCAAATACCCTGAGAAAACCATAATTCAAAAAGAGACATGCACCACAATGTTCTTTGCAGCGCTATTTACAACAGCCAGGACATGGAAGCAACTTAAGTGTCCATCAACAGATGAATGGATAAAGAAGACGTGGCACATATATACAATGGAATATTACTCAGCCATAAAAAGAAACGAAATTGAGTTATTTGTAGTGAGGTGGATGGACCTAGAGTCTGTCATACAGAGTGAAGTAAGTCAGAAAGAGAAAAACAAATACCGTATGCTAACGCATATATATGGAATCTAAAAAGCAAAACAAATGTTACTGATGAACCTAGTTGCAGCGCAGGAATAAAGAGGTAGAAATAGAAAATGGACTTGATGACATGGGGTGGAAAGGCAAAGCTGGGGCAAAGTGAGAGTAGCATTAACATATACACACTACCGAATGTAAAATAGTTGGCTGGTGGGAAGCAGCACCATAGCACAGGGAGATCAGTTCTGTGATCTTTGCAATGACCATGCATATGGCTGATTCACTTTGTTGTGCAACAGAAACTAATACAGTATTGTGAAGCAATTATACTCCAATAAAGATCTATTTAAAAAATTAAGTAAATTAACAGTTTTACAGTGCTATATATATAAAAAAAAAAGATTCACAGAAGATAAAATGGTAGAAAGAAAAGGTAAAACCACCTACCTCTCTAACTGCTAACACTAATGTTAGCTACTGTAAACTGTTAACATTTAATGTAAATAGAAATAAGGCTTGTGTGTTTGTACACAAAACTTGGTTCATACTTTCTCATAAATGTCACTTAATTCTATAATATGGTCAACATTCCATTTCAGGAAATAAAGATTCACATCTCATGGGATTTATTGTGACTGTAGAGAAATTAAGATGAATCTCTAATCTCTTATGATTGACATCCTCGGCATTTCCAATATTTTGTCTTATAAGTTACTCTAGAATGAACATGTTTATGCATATCTATTGATCACATCTCAAATTATTCCTTAGGGAAAATGAAAGGAGAGATATAGCTAGGTGAAGATATATATACCTTTACATTTTTTCATGTCTTTACTATTTAAAAAATATATGAAACAATACATTGTTTTTGAAGTATAGAATTGATATACACCTGTTGGACATTTGATTATACCCACTATGTCCTACAACCCATCCCATACTCCAGCTTCAATATTTAGGACTTAGTATTACAATGACAATTCTACTCCCCTCCTATCATGTTATGTGCTGGCTCACGTCTTCATATTTGGTTGAAATTGGACTGTATCTAACAAATTTTGTGGACTTTTCCTTAGTTTAAGCAGGGATGTAGTTTTCTTGCCTTCATACACCTTTCTTTCATTTTTTTTTGGTAAGATTAGTGTAGTACTTATGCTGAATTATTGAGCTATCTTGTCTTACTTAGTCATAATAAATAAATGGGAATTTATAACCAGAGGAAAATTATATTGTCTGAATTTTAAAGTTAATACAACATAAGTATTGTTGCTTAACATGGAAAGGACTTGACTTTTAAATTTCATTGAAACAAAAGTGAAAGAAGAAAATCAACTTTTCCCAAGTCAAATGAAAAGGAAAAATAACACTTTGTATTAACAGTTGGAATCTCTTATTCTGTTGCATCCTAGCTTTTTACCTACTATAAAAAAGTACTGGCTTAGTAATATTTTATCTCAAATGTTTGAGCATTCAAGAATAATAACTATTGTGTTGGTTTGTTATCTATTTTATACCACCAAGTATTCTATCCAGAAATATTGATTTACAATTAGATGCTGCAATTGATGAACCAAGTAGCAGAATATGTCAAATTGTTTTTTGTGTTATTAATACAAATCAGCATTTGGTTTACTTAATTACCAATCATTAAAAATAAGTTGATTTTCAGTTAAGATGACTAACTTGGGGTGAGGATGGAGGATGGTGTGACAGATTGTATTTTCCAAAAATGACTGCAATAATATTTCTGGTTTTTATCCAACCTTATTACTTCCTCCTCAAGAAGTAGAGCCTATTTCTCATCACCTTGAAACTGACTGAGCCTTTGTAATTTGCTCAGAAAATAGAATGCTGTGGAAATGACATGTATGACTTCTAAGGCTGGGGTAGAAATGGTGATACAGCTTCTGCCGGGCTTTCTTCCTTGAGACTCTCATCCTTGGAAACTAGCCACCATGTTGTGAGGAAGCCTAAGCTACAAAAAGAAGCCATATGTAGGTGTCCTGGCTGAAGTCCCAAATTTATCTACCTAATTTATAATGTCATTTCTAGATTTTAAAGCCCCAATTATTTTAAAGATTTTGTTTTCTTAACACAGAAAAATCAGAACTCTCTATAGGTGTTAGATCAGTAATCCAAAGTGTAAGCATTGTTATAAAATTCAAGACACCTGACTTGAATTTTACAATAAGCAATATAATGATAAGGAGAAGTTTTCTGCTCAAAAAAATTAATTTTATTAGTTATTTTACATGTGGCAAAGAAAATCTATGTATGCCTCCTCTTAACTCATAACTAAATTGTTATGCACTATTTGAAGTACATCTTGTCTTCAAGCTCTAGTGATAAAGTTAAACAAGATAGAATATTATGACAATTTTATCTTATTTACTTATTTTCCAAAGCAAAAGTCTTCTGAGTCTAAACACATAACTCCAGGAAGGTTTGGAAATAAATAGCTATCTTACAGCTGACATTTAAAATTACTGCCTTAAAAAAGATATTTTACAAATTCAGTTGGGCAATAGCAACAAACATCAAAAGCAAATCATCATGCTTACATAGGGATGCCATTTTGCCCATGACTTATGGGGCACACCAATGTGACCCGCGACTCAGAATAAGATGACCCATATAGAGACACTACTGAGGAATCTCTCTCTTACAGTCACAACGGCTTGGAGAGTTTTCCAAAAGCAAATCATTGTTTCCTAGTGTAGAACTCCACAAATTTATCAAATATTTGACAAGGTGCTGAAGTACATTCAAAGATGTTTCTTAACAAAAATTCCTACTTCTATCTGCTGGGTCCTCTGCAGCACAATTCTGGAAGTTGGATTGTCTTTTACATCAGCAGTTCCCAAGCTTTTTGGCACCAGGGACTGGTTTAGTAGAAGACAATTTTTCCACATATAGTGGGGGGAGGCAGGGAGGTGTGGGGGGTAGGGGGCTAGGGGAGTGGTGAGGGGATGGTTCAGGCGGTAATGTGAGTGATGGGGAGCAGCAGATGAAGCTTTGCTCACTCAGCTGCCTCCCACCTCCTTCTGTGCAGCCCAACTCCTAACAGCAGATCGGGAGTTGCGAACCCCTGTTTTACATGATAAAAGCATTGGTTTCTTAACTTCCAAAACAGAATGTCCCCTGATCTTTTGATGTATATTATGTTACCAAAAAAGGGGGGGGAGGAGTTGTCCCTACCATAGGTAAACAGGTCACAAGCTGTAGACATTCATCAACTCTACAATCTTACATTTTTGGCTACTAACCAAAATACTTGGCAAAAGAAAGTCATTTTTAGTGCTATACACTCTTTCTAAGGTATATATGTGGATTAAATCATACTGCCAATGAGGTATATAAATTGACTACTCTGAGTGAATTGCACTCTTGACTTTTGGCAAGAATACTTAGAAAAACCAGGAAAAAAGTTCTCAGTAAACTTTACATAGTAACATAACCATAGTGTCATCAAGTCATGGTGTACAGTTTTATGACCGGAATATAAAAGGAGGTACAGTACTTACCAATGACGGCAAGTACATCCATCAATATGCCTCTCTCTAACTATAAAAATAGAGGTTAAATACTCTTTTTATTAATATAATTGCTTATCAACCAGGAAATCAAAAAGTAAACCGTCCAGTTGATCACTTGAAGATGACACTTAAATAATCCTATAACCTAGTCAACCTGACACGTTCTATTGTAACTCAGCAATCATTAAACTCCATGCACATGTCAGTGCACTGGAAGTGTCAAGTGACAGAGACAGCTTAGGACATAAAGGATCCCGCATTATAAATAGAAAAGCTACATTTTTTTCCACTGCAAATCAGTAGTCTGTACAATTATCAGTAAATAAAAATTAAAATATAAAAATAAAATTATACCCAGAGTCCAATATTAAAAAAAAGATAATCTATGGCCTTTTAAAAACAATTTCCTTTCTTATTTGGAAAGTACCATAATACCAGAAATATATACAAAAGAAGGTCCTAGGAAAAATATGGCCAAAAAAGAATAGTTCTGTTTCAAATAATGAAATACCAGTTGTAACGAAAAAATATTTTTGTTTCAGTTCTACTTAGCCCTAACACTCAATAAATTATTATTTTTTTTAATGTAAGCCCTTCACATCCCTGTCTCTACTTAGCCCTGTGGTCTCCAGACAACAGTCAGTAGACTTTCTTCTGTTTAAAAGTCAGCTTGATATAAAGGCAGTGTAGACGGCTTTAAAATAAGCCTCCCATCTCCATGTCACCACACCACATCAAATCTAAATCTTTTAAAACAATTTGTAAGTGATTATTTGAGTACTGCAATCTATAGATAGTTGTGTTTCTACCTTTATTTTTTCCTGATATGTTAACATGTTGTATCCTTAAACATTTATTGAAATGGGTCATTATTTGTCTGTTTTCTAGTTTAACATTTCAGTCTAGTAAAATTCTTGAGGGCATACTGTGTCAGGCGTGAGGTTGGTGCTAGAATAGAAAGACAAACTAGGATGAAGAAGCTTACAAGCGAGGGAGAGAAGCAGACATATACGTGGACAATTTTAATATAATGTGGGAAATGCTGTGAATAAGTTGTCCTAGTGTCTTAAAGGAATATAGAAGAGACATTTGGCCCTATTAAGAGAAGACTCTCTGTATGAGATAAATATTAAATTGTATCTTGAAGGAAGAACAGAAGTCAACCAGGAAAAGAAAGTTTCAAAGGATATTTGAGCAGTGGGAGCTATTGCATCGAATTATAAGGATAATTATAGAAACCCGCTCTCTGCTAAACCTGGAAATATCACTTTTAAGTAAGATGAGAAAGATATGAAGGAACAGAAGACATAAACAGACAGTATGTTCTAGCCACTTTACATACATTTTTTCTCGTCCTGCTAACTACCCCGCCTGCAAGATAGGACTGTTTACCCTCATTCAAAGCTCAGAGAGGCTAAGGCTAATTCAAGGTCATTCAAACAGACTTTGAAATGAAATCTATTGGATGGCAAAACCCCACTGGTACCTCCTCTGTGAAACAATACAATGGGAAAGGAATTCTGTAGTACTTCATTTTCCATAAACATGGTCTGGGTGTTGGGAGAGGTAGGAAAAGAGACAAGAAGCAGGTGACAGAAGGTATTATATGTTATGCTAAGGAACTTAAATTTTATTCAAAGCCCTTATTTTTATTTTTTTTAATGCAAGAGAGAAAAATGGTGAGATGCTTGTTTAGAAAAATCATTCTCATAGCAGTATGGAAGATTTTCATTTATGGGCAAAAGACCTGAATAGACATTTTTTCTAAAGAAGACATACAGATGGCCAACAGGCACATGAAAAGATGCTCTACATCACTAATCATCAGAGAAATACAAAATTAAAACCTCAATGAGATATCACCTCATACCTGTCAGAATGGCTATTATCAAAAGGACCAGAAATAACAAATATAGGGGAGAATGTGGAGAAAAGGGAATCCTAGTACACTATTTGTTGGAATGTAAATAGGTGCCACCACTATGGAAAACAGTATGGAGGTTCCTCAAAAAAATAAAAGTAGAACTACCATAGGATCCAAAAATTTCACTCCTGGGTATATATCTGAAGAAAACTAAAACACTAATTTGAATAGTTACATGAACCACAATGTTCATAGCTGTATTATTTACAATAGCCAAGATATGGAAGCAACCTTAGTGTCCATCAGCAGATGAATGGATAAAGAAGATGTGGTATATACATTCAATTGAATATTACTCAGTCATAAGAAAGAATGAAATTTTGCCATTTCCAACAACATGGGTGGACCTTCCCGGTACTATGCTTAGTGAAATAATTCGGAGAAAGACAAGTACTGTATTTTATCACTTATGTGTGGAGCCTAAAAAATAAAATGAATGAATATAACAAAACAGAAACAGAGACACAGATATAGAGAACAAACTAGTGGTTACCAGTGGGTAAAGGGAAAGGGGGAGGGGAAGCTAGGAGTAGGGGATTAAAGATATAAACTACTGTGTGTAAAATAAATAAGCTACAAGGATATATTGTACAGCACAGGGAATACAGTCAATATTTTATAATAACTTTAAATGGAGCATAATCTATAAAAATACCGAATCACTACGCTGTACACCTGAAACTACCAATAATATAATATTGTAAATCAACTATACTTCAATTTAAACAAAGAAATATATACTTTCTTCCCTTAAGGAGACTGCAATCTAGCTAGGCTGTTATTTACGCTCATACATCTATAAGAATCACATGTAAGAATAAATTTTGTATAAAACTGTGAAAAAACTATAGGAGAAGAGAAAATAATGTGATTTATAATAGTTATGTGTGGTTTTATTGAGAAGGAGGGTGATTTCAGTTTGCTTGGGCTTTGAAATATCTAGGGAGGGAAGAGACAAGGAAAGAGACTTAAAAATCCAACATCTTTATCTTAATTTACAGTAACATTTTTTATCTAATAAGAGGATTTTATATTTATGGAAGGCTCTCACTCAGTATGACCGCAGCCATAGCATTAGGATCTGTGTTCCCTTCTGCTATAACCAGGAAGAAGTGAGCCTAGATGTAGCTGAGGCAGAAAGTCAACCTGGTAGGTGAAAAGAGTGAAAATTACTACTTATGTATCTTTCAAAATATTCACTCTAAATCATTTGACATGAAGTGTTAATCATCAAACAAATTTTATAGTCACTCAATTTTTCCATGAAAACAGTACAAATCAGGTATTGCCATACAATGGAAATTTTATTCTATTAGTACAAATTAATATAAGTCTATTTGAATAGACTCGTTATAGAATTTGAGGGATACTGAAAAATATAATTGCTAATCTAACTACTTGCTATTGGAACTCTCCTACTTTCATGTACCTGCTCAGGAAAACAGTGTTTTTGAAGAACTGCCTTTTAGAAACACAGAATATATATTAGTCCATCTTGGTAATGAAGTAATGTATTCTTTCAGGGTTGGGAATTGTTCTAGTAAATGGTAGAGCATTCAAATATATGGCCATGTGTATTCTTCTCATTAGCTAAATTACTGTTTACTACAAGTAAATGTGCACATTAGAAGACAAAATAATACTAACAAGCCACATATATAAACTGTTTAATTTTCTTACAAATGCTACCTGAATTGAAAGGTTTTCTTTTCAAGATCTGTTAGAGAACACATATGGATTAAATTCCACTACATGGCAAGGATCTTAAGGGCAAAGACTGCCTTATTTATCTTTATATTATTACTACCTGGCTTAGAGTAGGTATTCAATAAATGACAAATGAATGAAAAATTTACGAGTTTCTTCTGTCAGTTCTCTTCTGACCATTCCTTCTTGATTTCCTTTATTATATTCTCTTAGAATGCTTCTAATATCTCACTACTAAGTGAGATATTTGCCCAACACTGTTGCTGGATATGTTTATCAACTAAAGCAAAGTCTCTCCCAGTTCCAAAACTGTTTTCTTTGTAACTGTTTGTATCATAAATGATGCTGAATTGTACCAACTAATGCTTCATCGTCCACTGAGATGGCTATATGCTTTTTCTGTCTTAATCTGTTAATGTGGGAAATTGCGTACACAGATATTCTAATATAAATCACCTTCATCTTCCTTGATCATGAGGCATTTTTTAAATACATTGCTAGTTTCTATGTGCTAATCTGTGGATTAAGACTTCTGCAATTATGTTCATTAAGACTGACCTATGATATTCTTTTCTTGTACTATTTTTCTCTGTTTCAACACTGAGGTTCTAGCCTCATAAAATTAGTTGGGAGTTACCCCACTTTTGTCATTCTTTGTATTAGTTGCAGAAGATAGGAATTACCTATTTCTTGAATCACCTGTAAAACTATCTAAACTAATTTTTGCTTTGGTGGATATATATTTTAACTCCTAATTTTATTTCCTTAATGGTTAGATGTCTAAAATTGTGTCATTTCTTTTAGTCAGTTTTGTTATGGTAGATTTTACTGAGAAAAAGTCCATTTTGTCTAAGTTTTCACATTTATTTGCATAAAGTTTTCTATAGTATTATTTTTCTGTGACTGATGTATTTGTGATAATTTGCCTTCTTTCACTTTAAATAATGTTTACTTAAATCTTCTTTATTCTGACATTTTGCCAGGTTTTTTTGTTTGTTTGTTTGTTTGTTTTTTTGCGGTACGCGGGCCTCTCACTGCCGTGGCCTCTCCCGTTGCGGAGCACAGGCTCCGGACGCGCAGGCTCTGCGGCCATGGCTCACAGGCCCAGCCGCTCCGCGGCATGTGGGATCTTCCCGGACCGGGGCACGAACCCGTGTCCCCTGCATTGGCAGGCGGACTCTCAACCACTGCGGCACCAGGGAAGCCCAACATTTTGCCAGTTTTGATGATTATTTATCCTTTCAATGAATCAACTTTTGGCTATGCTATTTCTTGACTTTTATGTTATTCTCAATTTCCTTTTTGTTGTCATTTTTATTAAATCTTTATTTTTGCTTTTAATTTTTCAGATACTAATATAACTACATCAGCCTTTTCTGGTTATTGTGTACCTGGCTTAGCCTTTCTCATTCTCAAAAAAAAAAAATCAACTCTTCGTCCTTATATTTGGGGATTTTTCTATAGTTTTTTGTTTGATTTCTGTTTACCACGATTTTTCTTTACTATTTTTAACCTTTCCAAAATTCTTCTAGATTGATAAAACCTTTATCTCTCTTGTGCCTCTATATACTGTTTATTATAGATTCTATTTTTATTTTTTAGTGATTATTCTTAGAATTTCTTATGTATAATTGCTTAGGGTCTAAATTTTATCAATAGCTTTACTCTCATTCAAAAACGTACACGGACTTTAGAGCTTTAACCTAGACTATCTCTTTGCCTATTATATTATTATTATTCAGTGTCTAGTTCTACCCTGTTGATATTCCTATAATTAGCCATTATTACTATTGCTGTTTTATTTACTCAATGCTTGTCTTACAGATATACCAATTTATTTTCTTAACATTCCTTCTTGAAATTTAATCCTTCTTTTAGGGATTTTATTTTCTTCTTCTTCTTCTTTAGTTTTTCCTTTAGTAAAGGTATGTAATTGATAAACCCTTTCCCTCTTTGTTTTGTTTTGTCTGGAAATACACTTGTCTATACTCTATAATATTTTAGCTGCATATAGAAATTTAGCTTTACACTTATTTTCTGATTACTATTTTTGTGATAAAACTACTACAGTCATAAAACATTAGAAACATTTCCTTTAAAATTGGGGGGGGGAGGATACTTGCTACACAACTTCTATTTAACATTTTTCTGGTTTAGTATCATAATAAAAAGAAATAAAAGATTTATGAATTGAAAAAAAGAGCCTAAATTTTGTTACTCATTAATGATATAATTATTTCTGTAGAATATCCAAGAGAAAAAACATGTTAGAAAAAATTTTTTAATTCTGAGCAAAACACGGACCTAAATGTAAAAATTTAAACCTTAATACTTTTAGAAGAAAACATTGGAGAATATATTAATGACTTCAGTATAGAGATCATTTTTTAGAATAAAACACAATGTGCACAAACCATATAGGGAAAGGTGGATAAATGTTTAGATTATAGTAAAATTTTAAACTTCTTTACAAGAGAAATATCATACAGTGATAATTAAATTAAAAAGTTTAACTTCTTTAAACTTCTTTACAAGAAAACTATCATAAAGTGAAAATATGAGCCACATACTAAAAGAATATTTCTATAATCTTATAATCGACAAAAACTAGAATCCACATTATATAGAGTATCAGCAGATGCAAACTAGTATATATAGGATGGATAAACAACAAAGTCCTACTGTTTAGCACAGGGAGCTACATCTATATCCTATGATAAACCATAATGGAAAGGAATATGAAAAAGAATACATGTATGTATAACTGAGTCATTTTGCTGTACACCAGAAACTAACATAACATTGTAAATCAACTATACTTCAATAAAATCATTGAGACAAAAAAAAAAAAAAAAACAGTATCTGTGAAACAGTAAGTAAAATGCAAGCAACCCAAGAAAAAATGAGCAAAGACTATGAACTAGCAATTTATATAACATGAAACCAAATGGCCAATAAATGTGTTGTGGTAGATTAAATAAATGGTGACAATTCTTCCCTCCCCTGTAGTAGTTAATAAGCCTGCATGCTGATGCCACAGTCTCAGACGGGTGGAGTATTCCCCACTTCATGAATGTAAGACTCAGCTAAGTGTCTTGCTTTGGTCAATGAGACATAAGCAGAAGTGTCACAAGCAGGGACTTGAAATGTCCATGATTAATGGGGCTTGCATCCTTGTGTTCCTGCCTTTGCTGCAAGAAGAGCCTCACTAGCTAACTAGGATAAGAGACACCTAGAACAGATGTGCATACACAGACCTGCATCCTGAAGCAGAGCTTCACCAGCTGGCCTGCAAACCCATAAAAAGAGATGATTGCCTCTAAGTTTTGGGGTGGTTGGTTACCAAATATTATTGCAGCAATAGCTAACTGTTGTACATATGAAAAGATAATTAACCTTATTATCAGTAAGGGAAATGTAGATGAAGCCATGGTGTTGACAAATTTCCTATCCATGGGATTGGCATTACATAACACTGCTGTACAACACTTTGGAGAGTAATCTGACAATAAAGCGCGACGCTGAAGTATTACAACTTCTAAGTATGTAGCCAAGAAATTCTTGCACTTATGCACAGACACATAAAAAGAATGTTTATTACAGCAGTGTTTGTAACAGCAAACTTTTTAAAACTCTATATATGTATCAACAGAAAAATGGATAAGTGCATTGTAGTATGTTCACAATATGAAAAGCAGTAAAAAGGAATGAACCATCACTATGCATTTCAGCATTAAAAAATCTCAAAAAAAACCAGTGAGCAATAAAAACAAGTTTCAGAAGAGTTCATGCAATTCTACTTGTATGCTGTTCTACCCCATGTAAAACAATGCCATACACTGTTCAGATATATACTATTTATGCATCTTCACATAACAATAGCAAATTTGGAAAGCTGTGTGAGAAGTACTATCAGTAAAAATTATACAGGTGATATATTGAATCTGTTTTTATTTCTTTAAAAGAAATAAAGGAACCAAACATAGCAAAATTATAAGATCTGACAAAGCTGGGTGGTAGGTACAGCTGTTAGACATGTTACTCTTTGGACTTTTCACAGTGCCTTAACATTTCATAATTTCAAAAAGAAAGAGCTTTCGATTATGAGGAAAAGACCTCTTCTGATACCAGCTCTGCCATTAACTGGCTATGTGACCCTCAGCAAAACCTATGGGCTCTCTGGACCTTTGTTTTCTCATCTGCAAAAATAAATGTGTTGAACTAAGAGAACTTTAAGTTTCCTTGCACCATTAAAATTGCAGATTATATTAATTTTTTAAACATTGAATTAACTGCATATTTTTATCCATTACTCTGGGCAGAATTCAGAATATCCACTTATACATGCAAAACCATCAATAGAGTCCTGTGACCTCAGACAATTAGCTCAGTTCAAGGAATAAAAACTAAACTGTGATTGGAACAGTGTCTCATTCCAAGATCATGAAAGCTCTAAAAGTATGAATGTTCTCAAAGGTCTTTGTGACTAAAAAACTGTTTCTATTGTTCTAAAAGTTAAAGATCCACAAAACCAAAAAAAAAAAAAAGAAAAAGTCATCATCCTTCAGGAAGGAATGAGAGCAATATCCTTATGAATGTTTTATAGAAATCTGTATAGATCCTTAACAGGACCCACCCCACAGCCCAATTTCCTATTCTGTCTTGACACAATTGATCTACAACTGTGATCATTCAAAAAACGTGACAAGCAAGGGCTGGCAAAGTACAGGACTAAATTGGTGCCATTTTTCTACTGTAGACACAAAGAAAAGTCTCACTCTTGATAAAAAGGACACATTAAATCTAAAGATTAAAATGAGTCTCCATAATAGATTCATGAATTCAGCAGCAAGAAAATATCATTCTTCTTTCTAAGTGCGGTTTGTGTTCTTAACTTCTTTGTTTCAAATTATTGGGAGAAAATATAGTTCTTTGGCTACAGAATATATTCCATCTAAATGTTTTCATATACAGCATATGAATAACAAAGCTATTTATACTATATCTCTGCTTTTCAGACCCTCTCACATACAGGACTCCTGTTCTAAAATGTATTTTATGCTCCAGGTATACTGCAAATTAACCTATGAGGCCAAGGAAACAGGGTTCTTTGAAATTAACTTCTAGTGCTATCCTGGAGACAATAACATGCAAATACCTATCCAGGGGCACTTGATGAAAGCAGTATCACCTGCTGTGGTCATGTAATAAAATTTTTTCATGCTTAATAAATATGTTTTTAAAAGATTCCACACTTAAAACAGTATTCAATGAGGGCATAATTTATGCTCATCTTGGTCATAGTGGCTGAAATTCTTGAGGATTTGATGAACAGCTCCTTCCCTGTGTGTTTAAGAGTTGAAGTTCCTCCTGCTCTAAGAGAAGATCTTATCTGTGATGTTCAACTTGGGAATTGACTTAACAGAGAAACAGCCTGTGGTGAGGACCACTGAGCTCTCTCATTCATGGTGATGCCATTCTGTTCCATTAAACATTTACTCAGGGCTTCCCTGGTGGCGCAATGGTTGAGAGTCCGCCTGCTGATGCAGGGGACACGGGTTCGTGCCCTGGTCCGGGATGATCCCACATACCGCGGGGTGGCTGGGCCCGTGAGCCATGGCCACTGAGCCTGCGCGTCCGGAGCCTGTGATCCGCAGTGGGAGAGGCCACAACAGTGAGAGGCCCGCGTAACACACACACAAAAAAAACATTTACTCAGTGGGCAATACAAATACACAGCATCATGCAGCACCTGACAAGAATGTGAGGGGAAAAAAGCAGACAAAACAGCTGACATGCCCAACTTCTGCAACTGGGGACAGTCATTTATAATTGTCTGCCTAACATTCTGTATGTTGAAAGTAAAGCATTTATAAATCCAACCTTCACCACTTGCTAGCTCTGGGCTGACCTTGGATATTTACCTCACTTGTTTAAGCCTCAGTTTCCTCAACTGTCTCTTCAACAATTTCCCAACCCTAAGTTCTCACTGCACAATTGCTGTTACCACTTTTTTCTACAGCTGATGATATATTTTAAATCTATCTTTATCTATTGATTTTCTTTCTATAATTGCACTCTAAAATTGGCCATACCTATTATTTCCATTGGGATCCCAAAGATAACCTATACCCTCTCTCCAAGATTCTGACTCCTTTCCAGGACAAACTCCTCATGCCTTCGCTATGCGAAGCGTCAGAAGAGAAAGTTTCCACCACCACCATCAGCACTCTGCTGTGGCTGGTCGCACAGCTGAAGGTAGAATTTTAGAAAAGAGAAATGCCTAAGGTGGATTCAAGTTGTTCTCTGACAGTATAATATGAAGTCTGCTTTATTTCCTCTATAGAATCCTTGGTAAATTCTTTTAAAAATTAATTTTTTGATTAATTCTTTTTATTGGTAAAAACATACATAAAATTTACCATCTTAGTCATTTTAAAGTACACAGTTCAGTAGTGTTAGCTATATTTACATTGTTGTGAAACAGATCTCCAGAATTTTTTCATCTTTCAGAACTAAAACTCTGTACCCATTAAACAACATCTCTCCTTTGCTCTCTCCTCCCAGCCCCTGCTAAGCACATTTTACTTTTATTTCTATGAATTTTACTACTTCAAACACCACATATAAGTGGAATTATAGAATCATACAGTATTTGTCCTTTTGTGACTCAATTCTCTCTCTCTTTAACCTGTCAAGAGCTTTAATAGCTACTATTTTTTAAAACAGGTATATGATGTTATTCAGAATTGAAATAAATCAACCTGAAATACCAAGATTATCATTAATGATGATCAATTAAAATACGTAATTTGAAGTTTATCCATATGGAAAACTAAACCTACACAATTTAGTGTTTTTGTTGGGTTTGATGGCACAGAAATAACCCATGTTACACATCTAAGATTAAACTGTTTCTTTGCCTTGGCAAATTCTATACTGCTGTGCTTTACTTTGTACAAGAGGCTTTGGGGGAGGGTGAGAGAAGGATACTCCTTAAACAGGAGAGTGAATAGATGAATAGGCACCTGATATTTACATTACATAATTAAAGGAGAATTACATACCTTATACCTCTTTTTTATAGCTTCTTTCCCCATGGTACCTAATGCAATGCTTATCTTCACAAATATTTGTCCAAAATAAGGCAAAGATCATGAGAGGAAGGAGAATAGAAAAATAAATGTGATGGTGGTGGCAGAAATAATGGTAACAGAAGAAAAGAGAATGAAGCAGTAATAAATTACAGAGAGGCACGTGATCAACATTTTACTATAAACCAAAGGAAAGCAGACTTCAACATACAGAAGTCCCTTACACCCTTGATTATAGCAGGGGCAAGTGTTGATTTAGCTCAAGTTATAAGGGAATCAAATATATTCTTTGTTCTTCCTCTTTCTTTTCAGCAGCTCCCCTCTGCATTCAATTCAGCTCCACACCCCTGCTGGACCTTGTACCCTGGGCAACTACACTCTGACTCTTCGGAGCTTTTTGAAGCTTTCCACCCTCTATCACATCCCTCAGACCAGTGGAGGATGGCAGACTTTCAAACCACAGCCACAGAGGTCACCTCTCTAATTCACAAAATTGCTCTGAATAAAGGAACGCCTTGGTGTCATATCTGTCACCAAAACATTTTATCTTTTTCTAAAAAAGCTTCGCTGGTCATCTGAATAGTGTTAAAGAAGAGATGAGGTGGATGGTTATGAAAGACTGCAAAAGGTAAAGAGGCAAACCTTTCCTCCTGTTGCCACCTACTCCCCTCACCAGACATTGAACCTACACTCCCTCCAAATACTGTTATGCTTCCAAGAGAAGATAAGATACAGCTCAACAAAGAGATTTGTACTCTATTTGTTGGAAGTGTTCATAAGAAGCTCAGGAGAGAGACCAAAGTCAAAAATATAAATCAAGGAGTCACTTACCTGGAGACTATCACTGAAGCTCTTGGAGGAGAATAGCATTACTTTCACTCATGCATCAATAAAAGATTAATATCAGGAGCTGTGTTGGTTCATAGGGCTGAAGGATGCACCAGTTGGTGGTTCATAGTTTTAGGTCAGTACAAATTCTATCAAAGAAGAAAAAACATATGACTGATCCTTGCCTTAGAATGGATCATGACATATGGATAAATTTCTGCAAACAGATATACATCAGAAATGAAAGTGAAATTTTAGTGTTTAATGGACCTCTGCCTGAGAAGGCCTTAGATTCCATGCACTCTAGGTTCTTTTAGCTTCTTGGGTTAAATAGAGTAAGTTGTTAGCTCTGCTCATACTGACACTAACTTGAGGTCCAGATTCCTGCCGTGGGTGCTGCAGTGAGTCATTTTTATCCAGCCTTATTTACTTGGTAGATGGTTGACCTAGTGCCTTGGTTATACAAGGTGTGAAATGAATAATGAACCTGAAGCATTTCTGGTCTTTGCCATCATCTAACAAATTTTAAAAGTGGATTTGAATGGTAAATAAAATAGTGGCTTATCCTTATAGTTTTATTATGAAACACAGTTTTAACCTAGGTTAGGGCAATAGGGATAATAGAATGTGTTGGAAAGAGGTCTTTAATACCAAGTACTGTCTTTTATGCTTGCCACTTGAATATTTGATAGCTTGACATGATCAAAAGAAAGGTTATTAAAGTGAATAATAATAGTTCTGCTGTAGTGAGCTTTTTAGAGAACATTCTAATTCCCTTAAACCCTCATCATAAATGTGTTTCTATGCACCAAATGTTGAACTGTATTTATACATGTGAAATATTCATCACAACGAGTATATAAACATAAATATTAATGAAGAAATACAGAAACAATTTTATTGATTAAAAGTTGTCTTCCCCTCCAAGGATATACTCATTAACATCATTATGCCTATTTAAATGGCTATCATTACTATTGAAACCCCAAAATAGAATTTAAAATTTTGAAAACACGTCTATACCCTGACCAACTGGCCGTGGATGAAGTTACCAGATTCTGATTTAGTATGAACATACTCGTGGGCTTGTTTTGTCATTCAGTTTGGTTTTAGCTTATATTTTTTAACATTTCCCCATTGCCTTCTGCTTTACAAAGGGAGCTGTGCTCCCAAACAGGTTTGACCCCAAAGTTATGTTGTAATTCAGTCTAAGAAAGAAAAAATGTAAATAAAACATAGGAAAAAAAATTCTGGTAAAAAAAATTGAATGGCATGAAAATGCTGTTCAATTAAATATTTGCATAAGAATACTAATGAGAATTTTGAGTACATTTCAAGCCTCAGAGAAGAACATGCATTAAATGTAATGGAACCAATATAATTATTTTTTATGACATATAACTAGGGAGAAGTTGAATAAGTAAAAATAACCAGGAAATTAAGCCAAGATATAAATACTATTAAAATATTGACATTCTCACTATTGTTTATAATTGAACAATTGTATATATGTATATAATATTTATGTAATCAATTTTAAGTGAAAATTAATAAGTATAAATTATAAAAACTAAACAGTCTTATCAACAAGCATTGTGATCTGGAACAAGTTATTTAATTTCTGTTTTATCACCTATAAAAGGGGGATAATAAAGTCTACCTCACATAGTAGTTATAAGGAATAGAGATGATGCATGAAAGTACCTATATCACAAGATTCATAGTCATAAAAAAAGCCAACTCTAACTAGCTTAAACAGAAAAATAATTCATTAAATGTTTTTAAGTAACTACATGAGTTACAGGAAGACCAAAACAACAGGTACTGAGGTTACATAGCCAGAACCAGGGCTGTAAGTCAGACTGTACAACAGCTGGAGACAGCATTTTGGAGGCAGTGTTGCCATTCCCACTGAGATGGATACAGGGATTTGCATTGACATCAGTATCACTGGGCACAGGATGCTGCCAATAGAACCTCTGCCTCTGCTACCTCTGGGAAGCAGGATCTATCCTTTGTCAGCCAAACCAGAATACATTTTTTTATGGCAAGTTCTTCCATCAGAGTCGGCTTCAAAGACTGACATGGGTGTGTCCAACTGGCAGAGGCTGGGTCACATATTTGTACTTAGAGCTAAAATAAAGTAGGAGAAATGGGTTTCTGGTTTCCATAGTGAGAGGTTTACTCATTGGGTAGAAATTCCCCTAAATTTAAAAAAGATTAAAAACGGAGAAGCCAAAAAGGATGGAAAATATCCACTATAGTCCGTTCGTTTGGCAACTCAACTTCCTCATACACTCTTCTTCCTTATACAAACTTTCAAACAAATACGTCTATTATTGTACCCAGCTCTAAGTCCAGGATCTCTGGGGTAAATTACTGCTCCTTCACTTCACAATCCCATCTTTAATAAAATGAAACCTATGGATTATGAAAAATCACCATCAGGGACTTCCCTGGTGGCACAGTGGTTAAGAATCCACCTGCCAATGCAGGGGACACGGGTTCGAGCCCTGGTCTGGGAAGATCCCACATGCCACGGAGCAACTAAGCCCGTGTGCCACAACTATTGAGCCCACATGCCACAACCACTGAAGCCCACGTGCCTAGAGCCCATGCTCCTCAACAAGAGGAGCCACCGCAATGAGAAGCCCGCGCACCGAAATGACGAGTAGCCCCCGCTCGCCACAACTAGAGAAAAGCCCATGCACAGTGATGAAAACCCAAAACAGCCAAAAATTAATTAATCAATTAATTAATTAATCTAAAAAATCACCATCAGCATACTCTACATAAAATTATGAGAGACAGGGATAAGAGACAAGATGGCGGAAGAGTAAGACGCGGAGATTACCTTCCTCCCCAAAGATACACCAGAGATACATCTACACGTGGAACAACTCCTGCATAAAACCTACTGAACGCTGGCAGAAGACCTCAGACCTCCCAAAAGGCAAGAAACTCCCCACGTACCTGGGTAGGGCAAACAAAAAAAAGAAAAAACAGAGACAGAAGGATAGGGACGGGACCGGCACCAGTGGGAAGAAGCTGTGAAGCAGGAAAGGTTTCCACACACACTGAGAAGTCCCTTCGCAGGCGAAGACTGCGGGTGGCGGAAGGGAGAAGCTTCGGCGTCGCGGAGGAGAGCGCAGCCACACGGGCGCGGAGGGGAAAGCGGAGAGATTCCCACACGGAGGATCGGTCCCGACCGGCACTCACCAGCCCGAGAGGCTTGTCTGCTCCCCCGCTGGTGCGGGCGGGGCTGGGAGCTGAGGCTTGGGCTTCGGTCTGAGCGCAGGGAGAGGACTGGGGTTGGCAGCGTGAAAACACCCTGCAGGGGGTTAGTGCACCACGGCTAGCCGGGAGGGAGTCCGGGAAAAGTCTGGACCTGACAAGGAGGCAAGAGACTTTTTCTTCCCTCTTTGTTTCCTGGTGCGCGGGGAGAGGGGATTAAGAGCGCCGCTTAAAGGAGCTCCAGAGACGGGCGTGAGCCGTGGCTAACAGCGCGGACCCCAGAGACGGGCCTGAGACGCTAGGGCTGCTGCTGCCGCCACCAAGAAGCCTGTGTGCGAGCACAGGACACTATCCACACCTCCCCTCCCGGAGCCTGTGCAGCCAGACAACGCCAGGGTCCCGTGATCCAGGGACGGCTTCCCCGGGAGAACGCACAGCCCGCTTCAGGCTGGTGCAACGTCCCGCCGACCTCTGCCGCCACAGGCTCGCCCTGCACTCCGTGCCCCGCCCCCGACCCGGCCTGAGTGAGCCAGAGCCCCCAAGTCAGCGGCTCCTTTAACTCCGTCCTGTCTGAGCGAAAACCAGACGCCCTCCGCTGCGACCTACACGCAGAGGCGGGGCCAAATCCAAAGCTGAGCCCCGGGAGCTGTGCGAACAAAGAAGAGAAAGGGAAATCTCTCCCAGCAGCCTCAGGAGCAGCGGATTAAATCCCCACAATCAACTTGATGTACCCTGCATCTGCGGAATACATGAATAGACGGCAAATCATCCCAAATTGAGGAGATGGACTTTGAGAGCAAGATTTTTTTTCCCCCTTTTCCTTTTTCTATGAGTGTGTATGTGTATTCTTCTGTGTGAGATTTTGTCTGTATAGCTTTGCTTTCACCATTTGTCCTAGGGTTCTGTCTGGGGTTTTTTGGGTTTTTTGAACTTAAAAAAATTTTTTTTCTATCTTAATAATGTTTTATTTTAATAACCTTATTTTATTTTATCTAACATTCTATTTTATCCTTCCTTTCTTCCTTCCTTCCTCTCTCTCTCTCTCTCTCTCTTTCTTTCTTCCTTTCTACTTTTTCTCCCTTTTATTCTGAGCCATGTGGATGAAAGGCTCTTGGTGCTGCAGCCAGGAGTCAGTGCTGTGCCTCTGAGGTGGGAGAGCCAACTTCAGGACACCGGTCTACAAGAGACCTCCCAACCCCACATAACATCAAATGTCAAAAATCTCCCAGAGATCTCCATCTCAACACCAGCACCCAGCTTCACTCAAAGACCAGCAAGCGACAGTGCTGGACACCCGATGCAAAACAACTAGCAAGACAGGAACACAATACAACCCATTAGCAGAGAGGCTGCCTAAAATCATAAGTCCACAGACACCCCAAAACACACCACCTGATGTGGACCTGCCCACCAGAAAGACGAGATCCAGCCTCATCCATCAGAACACAGGCACTAGTACCCTCCAACAGGAAGCCTACACAACCCACTGAACCAACTTTAGCCACTGGGGACAGACACCAAAAACAACGGGAACTACGAACCTGAAGCCTGCAAAAAGGAGACCCCAAACACAGTAAGATAAGCAAAATGAGAAGACAGAAAAACACACAGCAGATGAAGGAGCAAGATAAAAACCTGCCAGACCTAACAAATGAAGAGGAAATAGGCAGTCTATCTGAAAAATAATTCAGACTAATGATAGTAAAGATCATCCAAAACCTTGGCAATAGAATTAACAAGGACGTAGAAGAACTAAAGATGAAACAAGCAACAATGAACAGCACAATAAATGAAATTAAAAATAGTCTAGATGGGATCAATAGCAGAATAACTGAGGCAGAAGAACAGATAAGTGACCTGGAAGACAAAATAGTGGAAATAACTACTGCAGAGCAGAATAAGGAAAAAAGAATGAAAAGAACTGAGGACAGTCTCAGAGACCTCTGGGACAACATTAAAGGCACCAATATTTGAATTATAGGGGTTCCAGAAGAAGAAGAGAAAAAGAAAGGGACTGAGAAAATATTTGAAGAGATTATAGTTGAAAACTTCCCTAATATGGGAAAGGAAATAGTTAATCAAGTCCAGGAAGCACAGAGAGTCCCATCCAGGATAAATCCAAGGAGAAACACGCCAATGCACATACTAATCAAACTATCAAAATTTAAATACAAAGAAAACATATTAAAAGCAGCAAGGGAAAAACAACAAATAACACACAAGGGAATCCCCATAAGGTTAACATCTGATCTTTCAGCAGAAGCTCTTCAAGCCAGAAGGGACTGGCAGGACATATTTAAAGTGATGAAGGAGAAACACCTGCAACCAAGATTACTCTACCCAGCAAGGATCTCATTCAGATTTGATGGAGAAATTCAAACCTTTACAGACAAGCAAAAGCTGAGAGAGTTCAGCACCACCAAACCAGCTTTACAACAAATGCTAAAGGAACTTCTCTAGGCAAGAAACACAAGAGAAGGAAAAGACC
>RJWK010002084.1:0-73396 GCA_004363435.1 Platanista minor
AAATTGTAGAAAAGAGGTATAGTCACAAATCAATCACCTAATCTCAAGAACCTGTAAATAGAAAAGCAAAATAAACCCAAAGCAAGTAGAAGGAAAAAAATAGTAAAGGTAGATAGACATCAATGAAACTGAAAGCAAAAAAATAGAGAAATATCAGTGAAACAAAAATCTTATTCTTCAAAGATATTAATAAAATTGATATCCTTAGCAAGAGTGACAAAAAAATAAGGAGAAAAGACACAAATTACCATACCAGACATGAAATATATCACTACAGACTCTGTAAACATCAGTAGTATAAGGGAATACTACAAACAGATTTTGACTGTACCTTGACTATATTAATGTCAATATCCTGGTTATGAATTGTCCGTGGTTTTGCATTATGTTACTATTGAGACAAACTGTACATAGAATGTACATAAATATCTGATAATACATATGTTTGACTCCAATTTTTAGGACTAAATTGATTGAGAATGTAGGTTGCAGACAGACAGTGGGAAAATCTTGAAAGACAGAATAAAGAATGTGGACTTTTTTTCTAAGTTGGTGGGTGGTTTTTAAATTGAGGAACAGATGTTCAGTGCCTTACTTCAGGATGAAAGACATTAGACACCGATGTGGAAAAACTTTTAATTCCAAACTATGGTAGTGAGATTTACAAAGTAAGTGTTCTTAAAAGAAAACATAACCTTGATACATGGACTTTAAAATTAAATACAATTCATCAGAGTTGGCAAAATGTCCTCCACTGGTTTCCATCTTGGGCTCCTGTCTGTTGGCGACTCATTCTGTGACCTCAAAGAATACATCAGAGTTTTTTTAACCCAACCTTCTAAAAATCAGTTTGGTTGCATGGAAACAGAGAAAACTTAGCTTAGTATATAAAAACTATAAATAGTAGTTATGACTCAAGGAGCTATGGATTGTGAAGTTTACATACTACTAACCTATAATATTGAACATTTTTCTATCTCTTTGTAAACTGGAACTATAGTTTTACAGCTAAGTTCTGAGATAACATAGGCATTACAAAAAGTTAATATTTCCAGGAACTTTTATTTATACGCTTATCCATATGTTATAATTTCCAAATAAATTTCCTAGTCAATATGACTTTTTTTTTAACCTGGATCAGAAAAGTAGAAGAATATTTCAAAGAAAGATCTAAAAAACTCTTGATGGATCCATATGAGATTTAGAAGATCTGTTTAATGATATTTTAAAGTTGATGTATAATTTACAATGTGACTTAGGCACTAATAATTCATTAACTTGCCATTTAGGACTGAGTTACCAAAATAACAATAGGCAAACTACTTGTCCACTCTGAATACAGATAAAATTCTGTGGTACAATTTTGTAGCCCAGTCCCTTAAATGTTGTTAAGACTTGGGTTCATTCTAATCCTCTCAGATACTGCTCTGAACCTTTAGTAAATCACATTGATCGAGGAACAGAGCTTTATAAGTAAACCAGCATTTTGACATCTACCCATGAATTTTCTAGGCTGACTACAGCTTTGCCTATCAGATGCCACTCATTGCAAGTAAGATATAATTTCTATCTCAAATTCTGATTTTAATCCAATAATCAACACCCCCAGAACACAGAGCCATTTGCAGAAAATGGAGATTTATATGGTATGTTCCTCTATGGAATCAATAATATGTATCTTGGGCAGAGGTCCTTAGATGACAAATGCTGCTATTTCCAAGGAGAAGTTTACCTGCCCATTATAATCAATCTACCTGCAAAAAATGAATAGGGGGTTAAACCAAGGGAAAAAACCCCCTCCTCTATTAAGTCATAATTAGGTCAATCAGTATTAGACAAAGGAAAAAAGCAGTAGAAAGCCTAAAATATTTTCTTCATGGGCAGCCATAAAATCACAAAATTGATTATTCAGCTCAGCTTATGTGCATCATTCTTACCAGAAGATGAAAATAATTTTAGAATTGATATGTCTTTTGTGATTTTAAATGGCAATCAAATTTAGTCATTTTTTTATAGCTTGAATAGTATTACAGGGAAAAGAAACAGCCAAAAAGAGATTTGGCAGCTCTTAGCACTGAAAAGATTATGGTTTACCCTGCTTTGGTTTAAAATCAAAAAAGAAAACAAACCTAAATTATAAAGTAATTATAAGGAATCAAAATGTTCTGATTTTTGGCATAAAAACAAGTTCAACAATTTTCGAAATATCAAAAATTGTTATTTCAAAAACGTTTTTGTTGCCCTTCATTGCTGCTGCATGCAATTTGTTGCCTCATGGATAAGACTAATGGTCATGCCAAGACATATTTTTCTGATCGGTCCAATGGTCTCTGAAGTCACAACATAATACCTTCTATTTTGTTGGAAGGATGAACATGAGGTGGTTATGAGAGTGGTATGAATGGGGCAACTAAGAGAAAAATAACAATTTTACTACTGCTGTTATAGTTATAATGAAAACCACTAGATGCTATTATTCCAGATGAGAACTAGCCAACACTTCAACTTAGTCACACATTAAGTCGACAACAACCCTTTTTACAGTTCTTACAATGCTAGAAATCTGTAAAAGATGTCAATTCTAATAATAACCTTTTTTTTCAAATATGCTTATGAGTGTGGGTAATATAATTTGAAAACCTTTGGCCATTGGATATTAAAATCCAAATTCATTTGTTCTCTGTGTATATGAAGTCTGGAACACCTGTTTTATAGTGAATAGATAATGAGAACGTTCTTGAACTGAATTTGGTCAGTATTGCATTTCTAATGCTCTTTCCTTACTAGTTTTTGGTTTTAAATTTCCTCCTCTGCCTGCCAAATTACCCCCATTCAAATTTTACTAATGAACCTAATATTTTCCCACTGAATCAGAAAAGATTAGTTTATCATATTTTAAAAGGAAGGTAATTTTCCATGGGGAAATGTGTGAGATTTTAAATCTCCGTATTCTAATTCACCTATTTTTAACCAAATTCCTTTCAGCTGACAGTGTGAAAATTAGCAACTTTTATAACATAACTTACCTGTGCAGGAATGGACTGCACAGAGTGAAAACTGTCAGGTAGTTAATGAAATACAGGGCCTGGGTCAAAGGTTTGAATTCCAATCTTTTTCTGCTACTTTTAGCTTCATTAATTTGCATAGTAACAGCTTCTCTCACCCAATTTCTTTCCTGTTAAAGATTAATAAATGCTAAATTAACAATAAAGTGATAATAATTTAAAAAGACATATTATGCCACTCTGAAAATTTTGAACAGCCTAAACTCTGGAAGGAATTAAGGAAAAATAGATCTTGATCGTGGGAACAACAGATAAAATTAAGACATAATATAGATGTATGTTAAATTCAACTGCTTTAATAGAGAATAGTGAGTCTTCAATTGTATAAAAAATACCTAGGGTTTTAATTGACTGTTGCTTCCTTATAAGTGACGGTATGGTTTAATTGCCTAAAAAATCATGAAAGCTCATTTTGCATTTGTGGTCATGTGGAGAACAGAGGTCATTATCTCAAGAACCACAATGCTGCCAGAAATTATTGAAGCAAACTTCCAACTGGTTAAATGGTTCCCTGTCTTTATTAGTGCCCTCCTTCCAATTCATTGTACACAACTGCAGAATGACATTTTGAAATTTTAACATGAATCTCTCCAGCTTAAAATGAGGCCATCATCCTCTATTGCTTTAGGCAAAAGTGTCCAGACCCATTAGCATGCCATATACATCTCCCTGGGATAAGATTTCTGTTAACCCTCCTGGCCTTATCTGTGCCCATTCCCTCTGCTCTCTGATCCTGTCATGACAAACTATCTTGTCCAGTCCTACTTGGACTAATCCTATTTATCTTTCAAGATGCAACTTAATCATTATCTGCCTTAAGAACAACTTTCTGATAATTGACCACCCTTGCGGTTCTTGGGTTTTTTTTAATGAGATTTAAAAAAATTTTTATTATTATTATTTTTTGTGTGTGGTAAGAACAGTTAGCATGAAATTTACCTCTTAAATGTTGAAGTGAACAACACCATGGTGTTAACTATAGGCAATCTGATTTACAGTTGATCTCTAAAACTTACTCACCTAGCATAACTGAAACTTTACATTTTTCAATACAATGTCCCATTTCTCCCACTCCCCAAACCCTAGGCAACGAGTATTATATTCTCTGCTTCTATGAGTCTGACTATCTTGAATACCCCATAAAAGTGGAATCATACAGTATTTGTCCTTCTGTTATACTCTGTCCTAGTGTTTATAATACTTTCATATTTTTTTTCTGACTACTAGTTTGCAAGCCCCTTGAAAGTATCGTATCTGTCTCATTTCTTATATCCCTAGCTCATGACCAAGTACATACATGATGTTAAATAAATGTGGTATGTGTATGTTTGTGTTTTAAGATAAGTATATCAATCCCACGTGGCAGCAGTGGGCAGAGCCAAAGAGTGTAAGTTGGGCAGAGCAAATTGTGCTGTAAATTTCCAACAATAAAAATGTTTAGGGCTTCCCTGGTGGCGCAGTGGTTGAGAGTCCGCCTGCCGATGCAGGGGACACGGGTTCGTGCCCCGGTCCGGGAAGATCCCACATGCCGTGGAGCGGCTGGGCCCGTGAGCCATGGCCGCTGAGCCTGTGCATCCGGAGCCTGTGCTCTGCAACGGGAGAGGCCACAACAGTGGGAGGCCCGCGTACTGCAAAAAAAAAAAACAAAAAAAATGTTTAGTGAAAAGTTTGGCTAAGTCATTTAGAAATTAAATTGTAGAAGAGATTGCTTCATTAGATGAGGAATTAGATTAGATATTATCTAAATGATGATAATAATAATAACATAATAATAGTAATAATTTTATTCATCTATCACCTCCCACAAAAATTGAGTACTTGTTATGTGCCACGCACCATGCTAAGTGTTTTACATAAATTATCTTGTTTACCAGCAAAAAAATAAAAGGAGGCTCAGATATATAAATTAATTTGACCTCTTGCAACATGAATGAGTGAAAAGAAATTCAAACTTAGTTTGATCTGAATTCTGAGCTTTTGCTTTTCTACCTACTTTACTGCATATACTTTCCTGTCCTCCTGCATTCCTGCGGCAGCTGAGAGACAGATGTTGAGGGCACAGCATCTCCTCTGTTGACTGTGTGATACAAGAAACACTAGGGCCAAGACCTAGACCAGCACCAAGAAAACAGGAGAATGGAGGGGGCACCATGGAAATATGAAAGATTCCTGGAATCCAGAGGTCTTGAAGAAGAGGGACAGGAGCTGAGTTTCAGGTTAATGAGAGATGGCAAAACGTGGAGGCTGGTTCTACTCCCTTCATCCTTTTTAAAAACGACAAAAACCACCACAAAACTTAAGCAGTTTCACTTACAGATTTCAGCAACAAACAGCTTTCCTTGGATATTTCATCCCTTTGGCACCACCCCCACCTCCATTCATTCTACCTACACATATATGCCTTAATACGTGATACTTGTTTTTCTCTTTCTGGCTTATTTCACTCTGTATGACAGGCTCTAGGTCCATCCACCTCACTACAAATAACTCAGTTTTGTTTCTTTTTATGGCTGAGTAATATTCCATTGTATATATGTACTACTTCTTCTTCATCCATTCATCTGTCATTGGATATTTAGGTTGTTTTCATGTCCTGGCTATTATAAATAGTGTTGCAATGAACATGGGAGTGCATGTGTCCTTTTGAATTATGGTTTTCTCAGGGTATATGTAAACCAATGGGACCTAATTAAACTTAAAAGCATTTGCACAGCAAAGGAAACGACAAACAAGACGAAAAGACATTTGTAAAATATATATGAATCATAGTCATGCTTTGGCAACCCAGATAAAATGCAACACCTGGTATAAAGGAATTCAATTTGGTCTTACTAATATTGTGAGTTTTGTGTGACATAATAATGTTCTGAAAGATCATTCCAAAAGTCAGCATGTCACATGCTTATTCCAGTTTTCATGACCCACAGTTCTAGCTAAGATCATCAAACGAATCATCTGTGGATGCAAATAGAGCTAAATAGAAAGAATTTGATCACTTAATGGGATCTATGACTGATAGCAAAATGTACCCACCTTTTCCTAATAATGTAATACATTTCAGTCAAACCCACAATATTCTATCTGACTAACTAAAATAAAAGAGAACAGAGAGCCTCAGTTTACCCTTCAGGTATCTTGGTGTGCAAATAGCAGCCTTAATGTGAACAGTTTATGGAAAATAAAACATATATTTCAGGTTTGGAGATGTGATACACTCCCCTTTAGGTTCTGACCAAAAATGTTGATGTGAAAATGGGACCTCATGGATTCAGACTCTAATTCTGGGGAGTTTCACTTTTTTGGGGATTAAAATCATCAGGGAATAAAAGTCAAAAGTAAAAATATTCTTCAACACCTTAGGGTAACTTCATATGCGTCAGAGGACCCATAATTCTCTCTCACAAAGAATTTGGAAACTTTTTTAACATGGCAGGTTTCAGTTCACAATAAAAGAAGTGAAAATCTATGCTATAATCTTTACAGGCAGTTCTCAGAAGTGTATGTTATTGGGACCTATGATCACTTACTATGTTAAAAGTAAATACATGCCTATGTATTTATATTATTTGCATTAAATGAACAAATTATAGTACCCAAAGATATTTTTTTCTGAGTATTTTGTAATATTTTAAAGATTCTGAGTAATTCACATATTAAGATTTCTCTGAATTATTTTATTTATAAATTTATTCAAGTGCCTATTAAATATTAGGCACTCCAGGCTGCCAAGAGGATCAATATATAACCAACCTTGAAGAACTTATAGCATATTCAAATCAGCTACATAAAATCATATTAAAATAATTACTCATTTAATCTAGATCTAGAGAGATAACATCGTACTAGTTGATTTTTTGTTTGTAACACATAAAGCTCCATAAAGTTTGTTTGTTCCTCTTAAAGGTCAAAGATTCAAATTTCTAAGCTTTCCCCAGTCTTCAAGTATGTTTATCAACGAAGAGTTAAAAGATATGGTGGGGAGGAGCTTCAAGATGGCAGAAGAGTAAGACACGGAGATCACCTTCCTCCCCACATATACATCAGAAATATATCTACATGTGGAACAGCTCCTACAGAACACCTATTGAACACTGGCAGAAGACCTCAGACCTCCCAAAAGGCAAGAAACTCCCCACATACCTGGGTAGGGTAAAAGAAAAAAGAAAAAACAGAGACAAAGAATAGGGACGGGACCTGCACCAGTGGGAGGAAGCTGTGAAGGAGGAAAGGTTTCCACACACTAGGAAGCCCCTTCGCGGGCGGAGACTGTGGGTGGCGGAGGGGAGAAGCTTCAGAGTCACAGAGGAGAGTGCAGCAACAGGGGTGCAGAGGGCAAAGTGGAGAGATTCCCACAGAGGATCGGTGCTGACCAGCACTCACCAGCCTGAGAGGCTTGTCTGCTCACCGCCGGGGCAGGCGGGGCTGGGAGCTGAGGCTTGGGCTTCGGAGGTCGGAGCGCAGGGAGCAGACTGGAGTTGGCTGTGTGAACAGAGCCTGAAGGGGGCTATTGTGCCACGGCTAGCCAGGAGGGAGTCCGGGAAAAAGTCTGGAGCTGCCAAAGAGACAAGAGACTTTTTCTTGCCTCTTTGTTTCCTGGTGTGTGAGGAGAGGGGATTAAGAGTGCTACTTAAAGGAGCTCCAGAGACAGGCGCGAGCCGCGGCTACCAGCACGGACCCCAGAGACGGGCATGAGACGCTAAGTCTGCTGCTACTGCCCCCAAGAAGCCTGTATGCAAGCCCAGGTCACTGTCCACACCTCCCTTCCCGGGAGCCTGTGCAGCCTGCCACTGCCATGGTCCCGTGATCCAGGGACAACTTCCCTGGGGGAACACACGGCGCACCTCAGGCTCTTGCAACATCACGCTGGCCTCTGCTACCATAGGCTCGCCCCACTTTCCCCCCACCCTGCCCCGGCCTGAGTGAGTGAGAGCCCCCGAATCAGCTGCTCGTTTAACCCCATCCTGTCTGAGAGAAGAACAGATGCCCTCAGGAGACCTACACACAGAGACGGGTCCAAATCCAAAGCTGAAACCTGGGAGCTGTGCGAACAAAGAAGAGAAAGGGAAATTTCTCCCAGCAGCCTCAGGAACAGTGGATTAAATCCCCACAATCAACTTGATGTACACTGCATCTGTGGGATACCTGAATAGACAATGAATCATCCCAAATTGAGGAGGTGGATTTTGGGAGCAATGATATATATATATTTTTTCCCTTTTTCTCTTTTTGTGAGTGTGTATGTGTACGCTTCTGAGATTTTTTCTGTATAGCTTTGCTTTTACCATTTGTCCTTGGCTTTTGTCTGTCCTTTTTTTTGTTTGCTTTTGTATTACTAAAATAATTTTTTTTCTTAATAATTAATTTTTATTTTTTATATTACTGACTTTATTTTACTTTATTTTATCTTCTTCTTTCTTTCTTTCTTTTTTTTTTCTCCCTTTTATTCTGAGCCGTGTGGAAGACAGGCTCTTGGTGCTCCAGTCAGGCATCAGGGCTGTGGCATTGAGGTGGGACAGCCAAGTTCAGGACACTAGTCCACAAGAGACCTCCCAGGTCCGTGTAATATCAAAAGGTGAAAACCTCCCAGAGATCTGTATCTCAACACCAAGACCCAGCTCCACTCAATGACCAGCAAGCTAGAGTGCAGGGCACCCTATGCCAGACAACTAGCAAGACAGGAATACCACCCCATCCATTAGCACAAAGGCTGCCTAAAATCATAATAAGACCACAGACACCCCAAAACACACCACCAGACAGGGACCTGCCCACCAGGAAGACAAGATCTAGCCTCATTCACCTGAACACAGGCATTAGACCCCTCCCCCAGGAAACCTACACAACCGACTGAACAAACCTGAGCCACTGGGGAGAGACACCAAAAACAATGGAAACTACGAACCTGCAGCCTGCAAAAAGGAGACGCCAAACACAGTAAGTTAAGCAAAATAAGAAGACAAAGAATCACACAGCAGATGAAGGAGCAAGGCAAAAACCCACCAGACCTAACAAATGAAGAGGAAATAGGCAGTCTACCTGAAAAAGAATTCAGAATAAAGATAGTAAAGATGATCCAAAATCTTGGAAATAGAATGGAGAAAATACAAGAAACGTTTAACAAGGACCTAGAAGAACTAAAGACGTTTAACAAGGACCTAGAACAAACAGTGATGAACAACACAATAAATGAAATTAAAAATTCTCTAGGAGGGATTAATAGCAGAATAACTGAGTCAGCAAAATAGATAAGTGACCTGGAAGATAAAATATTGGAACTAACCACTGCAGAGCAGAATAAAGAAAAAAGAATGAAAAGAATTGAGGACAGTCTCAGAGACCTCTGGGACAGCATTAAACACACCAACATTCGAATTATAGGGGGTCCCAGAAGAAGAACAGAAAAAGAAAGGGACTGAGAAATTATTTGAAGAGATTATAGTTGAAAACTTCCCTAATATGGGAAAGGAAATAGTTAATCAAGTCCAGGAAACACAGAGAGTCCCATACAGCATAAATCCAAGGAGAAACACACCAAGACACATATTAATCAAAGTATCAAAAATTAAATACAAAGAACAAATATTAAAAGCAGCAAGGGAAAAACAAAAAATAACACATAAGGGAATCCCCATAAGGTTAAAAGCTGAACTTTCAGCAGAAACTCTGCAATCCGGAAGGGAGTGGCAGGATATATTTAAAGCGATGAAGGAGAAAAACCTACAACCAAGATTACTCTATGCAGCAAGGATCTCATTCAGATTTGATGGAGAAATTAAAACCTTCACAGACAAGCAAAAGCTGAGAGAGAGTTCAGCACCACCAAACCTGCTTTACAACAAATGCTAAAGGAACTTCTCTAGGCAGGAAACACAAGAAAAGGAAAAGACCTACAATAACAAACCCAAAACAATTAAGAAAATGGTAATAGGAACATACATATCAAAACTACCTTAAGTGTAACTGGATTAAATGCTCCAACCAAAAGACGTAGAATGGCTGAATGGATACAAAAACAATACCCTTATATATTCTGTCTACAAGAGACCCACTTCAGACCTATGGACACATATGGACACATACTGACAGAAAGTGAGGGGATGGAAAAAGATATTCCATGCAAATGGAAATCAAAAGAAAGCTGGTGTAGCAATTCTCATATCAGACAAAACAGATTTTAAACCAAAGACTATTACAAGAGAAAAAGAAGGACAATACATAATAATCATTGGATCAATCCAAGAAGAACATATAAAAATTGTAAATATTTATGCAGCCAACATAGCAGCACTGCAATACATAAGGCAAATACTAACAGCCATAAAAGGAGAAATCGACAGTAACACAATAATAATAGAGGACTTTAACACCCCACTTTCAACAATGGACAGATCATCCAAAATGGAAATATATAAGGAAACACAGCTTTAAATGATACATTAAACAAGATAGACTTAATTGATATTTATAGGACATTCCATCCAAATCCAGCAATACACATTCTTCTCAAGTGCTCATGGAACATTCTCGAGGATAGATCAATATCTTGGGTCACAAATCAAGCCTTGGTTAATTTAAAAAAATTGAAATTGTATCAAGTGTCTTTTCCAAACACAACGCTATGAGACTAGATATCAATTACAGGAAAAAAATCTGTAAGTAATGCAAAAACATGGAGGCTAAAAAACACACTACTTAATAACCAAGAGATCACTGAAAAAATCAAAGAGGAAATCAAAAAATACCTATAAACAAATGACAATGAAAACACAACGACCCAAAACCTATGGGATGCAGCAAAAGCAGCTCTAAGAGGGAAGTTTATAGCAATACAATCCGACCTTAAGAAAAAAGAAACATCTTAAATAAAGAACCTAACCTCACACCTAAAGCAATTAGAGAAAGAACAAAAAAATCCCCAAATTTAGCAGAAGGAAAGAAATCATAAAGATCAGATGAGAAATAAATGAAAAAGAAATGAAGAAAACGATAGCAAAGATCAATAAAACTAAAAGGTGGTTCTTTGAGAAGATAAACAAAATTGATAAACCATTAGCCAGACTTATCAAGAAAAAAAGGGAGAAGACTCAAATCAATAGAATTAGAAATGAAAAAGGAGAAGTAACAAATGACACTGCAGAAATACAAAAGATCACGAGAGATTACTACAAGCAACTCTATGCCAATAAAATGGACAACCTGCAAGAAATGGACAAATTCTTAGAAATGCACAACCTTCTGAGTATGAACTAGGAAGAAATAGAAAATATGAACAGATCAATCACAAGCACTGAAATTGAAACTGTGATTAAACATCTTCCAACAAACAAAAGCCCAGGACCAGATGGTTTCACAGGCGAATTCCATCAAACATTTAGCGCAGAGCTAACATCTACCCTTCTCAAGCTCTTCCAAAATATAGCAGAAGGAGGAACACTCCTAAACTCATTCTACGAGGCCACCATCACTCTGATACCAAAACCAGACAAAGAGGTCACAAACAAAGAAATCTACAGGCCAATATCACTGATGAACGTAGATGCGAAAATCCTCAAAAAAATAATAGCAAACAGAATCCAACAGCACATTAAAAGGATCATACACTATGATCAAGTATAGTTTATCCCAGGAATGCAAAGATTCTTCAACATATGCAAATCAATCAGCGTGATACACCATATTAACAAACTGAAGGAGAAAAACCGTACGATCTTCTCAATAGATGCAGAGAATGCTTTCGACAAAATTCAACACCCATTTAAGATAAAAACCCTCCAGAAGGTAGGCATAGAGGGAACCTAACTCAACATAATAAAGGCAATATATGACAAACCCACAGCCAACATCGTCCTCAATGGTGAAAAACTGAAACCATTTCCACTAAAATTAGGAACAAGACAAGGTTGCCCACTCTCGTCAGTAGTATTCAACATAGTTTTGGAAGTTTTAGCCATAGCAATCAGAGAAGAAAAAGAAATAAAAGGAATCCAAATTGGAAAAGAAGAAGTAAAGCTGTCACTGTTTGCAGATGACATGATAATCTACATAGAGAATCCTAACAATGCTACCAGAAAACTACTAGAGCTAATGAATGAATTTGGTAAAATAGCAGGATACAAAATTAATGCACAGAAATCTCTTGCATTCCTATACACTAATGATGAAACATCTGAAAGTGAAATCAAGAAAACACTCCCATTTACCATTGCAATAAAAATAAAGTATCTAGGAATAAACTTACCTAAGGAGACAAAAGACCTTTATGCAGAAAATTATAAGACACTGATGAAAGAAATTGAAGATGATACAAATAGATGGAGAGACATACCATATTCTTGGATTGGAAGAATCAACATTGTGAAAATGTCTCTACTACCCAAAGCAATCTACAGATTCAATGCAATCCCTATCAAACTACCACTGGCATTTTTCACAGAACTAGAACAAAAAATTTCACAATTTGTATGGAAACACAAAAGACCTCGAATAGCCAAAGCAATCTTGAGAAAGAAAAATGGAGCTGGAGGAGTCAGGCTCCTTGACTTCAGACTATACCAGAAAGCTACAGTAATAATGACAGTATGATACTGGCAACAAAACAGAAATATGGATGAATGGAACAGGATAGAAAGCCCAGAGATAAACCTACGCACATATTGTCACCTTATCTTTGATAAAGGAGGCAACAATATACAGAGGAGAAAAGACAGCCTCTTCAGTAAGTGGTGCTGGGAAAACTGAACAGCTACATGTAAAAGATTGAAATCAGAACACTCCCTAACACCATACAAAAAAATAAACTCAAAATGGATTAAAGATCTAAAAGTAAGGCCTGACATCATGAAACTCTTAGAGGAAACCATAGGCAAAACACTCTATGACATAAATCATAGCAGGATCCTTTTTGACCCACCTCCTATAGAAATGGAAATAAAAACAAAAATAAACAAATGGGACCTAATGAAACTTAAAAGCTTTTGCACAGCAAAGGAAACCATAAACAAGATGAAAAGACATCCCTCAGAATGGGAGAAAATATTTGCAAATGAAGCAGCTGATGAAGGATTAATATCCAAAACATACAAGCAACTCATGCAGCTTAATATCAAAAAAACAGAAAACCCAATCCAAAAATGGGCAGAAGACCTAAATAGACATTTCTCCAAAAAGATATACAGATTGCCAAAAAACACATGAAAGGATCCCCAGCATCATTAATCATTAGAGAAAGGCAAATCAAAACTACAATGAGATATCATCTCACACTGGTCAGAATGGCTATTATCAAAAAATCTACAAACAATAAATGCTGGAGAGGGTGTGGAGAAAAGGGGACCCTTTTGCACTGCTGGTGGGAATTTAAATTGATACAGCCACTATGGAGAACAGTATGGAGGTTCCTTAAAAAACTAAAAATGGAACTACCATACAACCCAGCAATCCCACTACTGGGCATATACCCTGAGAAAACCATAATTCAAAAAGAGTCATGTACCAAAATATTCATTGCAGCTCTCTTTACAATAGCCAGGACATGGAAGCAGCCTAAGTGTCCATCAACACAGATGAATGGATAAAGAAGATGTGGCACATATATACAATGGAATATTACTCAGCCATAAAAAAGAACAAAACTGAGTTATTAGTAGTGAGGTGGATGGACCTAGAGGCTGTCATAAAGAGTGAAGTAAGTCAGAAAGAGAGAAACAAATATCATATACTAACACATATATATGGAATCTAAAAAAAACGAAAAACAAATTGTCAGAAGAACCTAGGGGCAAGGGGAATAATGACACAGACCTACTAGAGAATGGACTTGAGGATATGGGTAGGGGGAAGGGTAAGCTGGGACAAAGTGAGAGAGTGGCATGGACATATATGTACTACCAAACGTAAAATAGATAGCTAGGGGGAAGCAGCCGCATAGCACAGGGAGATCAGCTCGGTGCTTTGTGACCACCTAGAATGGTGGGATAGGGAGGGTGGGAGGGAGGGAGATGCAAGAGGGAAGAAATATGGGACGTATGTATATGTATAACTGATTCACTTTGTTGTAAAGCAGAAACTAACACACCATTGTAAAGCTGTTATACTTCAATAAAGATGTTAAAAAAAAAAAGACATGGAAATGAATTTCAAATATGTCTAGCCCTTTAATTATGCCCTTGAAGACAGTACAGACCTTTCACTCTTAGATAACTAAGCACATGGCTGAAGCTGAGGCTGCCATAAACCAGCCCTTACTTTTCCCTTTAGCAACATAGTCATCTGTACCAAGTCTGCCTCAGATGGGCAACTGGCCACCTTCTCTCTTTGGTTACCCCTTCTTTTCTCCCATCTCTGGGTTCTCTCAGATGAAAATGATTTGCTTTCTAAACCACTGGAAGTTTATTACTTTAGAAACATAATTTATACATATTTTGAAAGATCTAATTTTATTTTTTCAACATCCTGAAATAATTTAACATATTTTCCTATCAATTTATGTCTCCAAATCCTCTTTCATCTCATGTAACTGAAGCAAGTCCAGACCCCTCTGCCATAATTCTGAAGTTTACCAGGACACATATCTTTTCTCTTGGTCACTCTTATCTCTCATTCTAAACTCCTGGCTTCCCTTTAATGACCATGGCCTCATTGCTCACTGTTCATGCCAGTCACTGCCTTTTCTCCACACCACTTGGTCCCAAATGTGGACATAAATCATTAAGTCCCCATTAACACAGAGCTATTGTGTGTATTAGACCCTACTGAAGCTCTGAAGTTGATGGAGGAGAATCACAGTACAGGACATGGAATAATTTAAACCTGGGTATAGATACCATGTTTCATAAGTTTTTCAGCCATTCCTATAAAAGAGGGCTCTTTTGTGTCTGCCCCCCTCTTTTGTGTCTGCCCCTTTGGGTACAGACCTGTGCTGATGTCTCTAGGGCTTCAGAACAGAAAGATGTTCTCTGCTCATCATCCCTCCTCCCCATCCCACTAACCAATGACACAGTATAAATCCACATATAACAAATTGTACAAACAAAACCAAAACATTCTCTAAGGTTAACACCCTTTACTTCATTACATAGGGAATTTGTGTATTTTCTTAACTTCTCCCTATAGATGCTTTGTTTCCTATAACTACAAAGCCTGTTAAAGAGTTTTCCTAAACAGGAGAGCGGTTTTCCCCAGAAGCATATTTGTCACTACAGAAGATGTAAGGAATTACAGACGGTCCTCTGCAATTTATTAAATAACATTTTTTCTGCCTCCTTTCACATAACATTGTGTTTCTCCATTTGTATAATCTCTGTCTAACTTTCTACTTGAAGAAATATAACTCCAAATAGCATTTCTAAGAAGTGGTAATACTGTTGTCTGGGAAAGAACAGCAGCAAACAAATCATCTGAAATAAAAGTGAGTCATTTGGAAGAGGCAGACTGGCCTGGCTGGGAGAAGGTACCAAAACATGACACAAACTTCATATTGGAATGAGAGTTTTGAGTACTTATTTTTTTTTTGAACTAGACTTACAGATATATAAATATATTTACAGGCTCATTAATCCTTTGTCTTTGAGCAAATAGTTGAAGATAAGTTCTTGGCAATGATCTATCTGTTTCGATCTCTGTGTGCCAACCTCACCTTTCAGCATTTTCAAGCTAAACTTATCTCCAGGCCAAAAGGCAATAAATACCTCTCACCCCAGGTCACAAACCTGCAATTGCCAATAGCTACTCTAGGCTCTAGAATTCTCTCTTCCATCTCTCTGCTTCCCTCCACCCTCCCAGTTTTCCTTCATGTCTCTTTCCATTTCTCCCATGAAAGCCACCCCCTGTCTCTTAGCTTCCTAACACATTCTCTTAAATTGGGGAAAAAGAAGCATATGGCTAAAGGAGGACAAGAGGGAAGCCTGCAATGCCCACTGTCCTTTTCTCCTCCACTAGGATGGACATTTTCACCATACTTCACAACATTTTCTTCTCTCTTATGGGTTTGCTGTTTTCATGACAACGTTGAAAAATTGCATTCCTAAGTTAGTTCATCACTGTTTTTTATTGTATGCTCTTGAAAATTTCCAGAACCCTTAACCAGGGAGGTTTCAGTAAATGGAATTAGCATTTGAGCCCTATAAAGAGTCAGAAGAAAATTAACAGTAGTCACTTTGTTATACAATACAATACAATATACAATACAATACATAACCATCTGAGCTCACAGATAAAGGACAGATGTTTAACTATTTCTAACATGGTCAGTAAAATTGGGCTTGTAGCACGCTTTTTGGTCTTTGTTATATGCAGGAACTCTAAGTTCTCAAAGGAGAACTCTGTATTGAATTAAACTTATTGACACACAAAATATGCATCACTTAAATATTTAGTTACATAACTACATAGTTCTCATAGTGAACCTATGTCCCCATTCTTTACACGGAATTAGCTTTGCATCCAGGCAACATTGTCCACATTGCAAAAGGCAAAATTAGAGCTCTTTTTTTGTTTTAAGAAAGTAATTAATAAAGTAATAAAAGTAAAGTAGATAAATCTAACTTATAATTTGGAGATCAGTGCAGAAATAATTTCTTGAACTTTTAGAATGTAGGATTTATGCTTTTATTACTTTTCTGAAAGATATGAACTGAGATTTTTTTTTTTTCCTGGGAAGCTACGTGGCATTACTGCATCCTCAGATTCACTTTGCCTTTGGACTCTTTCTCACCCTTCTCCTTAGGGAGAGAGAGAGAGAGAGAGGGAAAAAAAGTACTATTTCAGCCAACTGGCTTTATTAAAGCTTTCTCGTTTACAAGTCATGAGAATATGTTTATGAATCTGTTTCTCTTTGGATTGGCAATAAGATGTACAATTGTTCTTTAATTAGAACCTTCTGAGTGCCATCATACTGTTTAACCCAGGTGTTTAACTTACCTCAATCCAAGTGCAACTTGATGACATGGATCACCTGATAATTTTATTTAATTATCAGACAACGTAGGACTAACTAAACACTGCCACCAATGATTCACTGAGTTATTTTCTTTGCTGATTATTAGAGTAAGGGAGGGGAAAATTATGGTGGAGTATACAGGAAGTCACAGTAAACTTGGTTTTGAGATTGAATACTAGCTTTGATCCTTAAAAAATTTATCTGAATGGGGCTGAGATTACTTTATGATTACTGGAACTTGATTTTCCTATCTGTAAACACATAATTTATAAGATTCTCTCTGGGACTCAGAACTCATAATTCTAATCAACACATAAAAAGAGATTGAAGGACAGAAAGAAATATACACAAATGTTACCAAATGGTTGGGTGGCTTTGAGAAACCCATATTTATTTAATACTTTCTCAGTGATGTTTTGCTTTTGTGACATTTTAATAAAAATGTTTGCTAACCTTGTCAAGGGATTTTCTAGCTAAAATATAATCAAGAGATATCTTGAAGACCGTTTCTCTTCTTCTTCCAATTACATCTCTTGGATCTACTACAGGTAACCAAAAATATCAATGTCACTGACAAATAGAGACACAGTTAATCATACCTCACTAAAAATCATACAATTGCCTCTTTCCCTGATGTTTGGCTGTAAACAGAATCGAAGAACAATGTCTTTTATTTTTGTGTGTGTGTTAGTTCCTGTTCGTGTGTGGAGGACATCAGGCAGTGACTCATATTCCTGACACACTGCCAGCACAGCTGGATAGGCACAGAATGCATTTCATAACAACAGGGACAAAGAAAGACAGGGGGAAAAGTTATTTCACAGCTACAAATGCAAGATGCAAACTTTTCTAAGAAAACAGCTTAAAGGAAATGCAAGATTCAGGAGCTAAATAAAATTACTTTAATAACTGTTAATGTGTCTTATACTCCTTGAAGGTAGCTATTCCCTCTGGAAAACTCACTCTTCCCCACCAAAAAGAAACAACAATCTATGAATATCACCAGGGCTTCACTATGGTGATGAGTTGGAGATATAAACAATAAAATAAAAATACTCCACAATAATTTTGGAACTCTTTTGAAAGAAAAATAGGAAGAGGATTATATGTAAGAGCAAAAAAAGATATCATGTAACCTGTGACAAATGAACTGAGAAATATCTGCACTCTAGCTTTCAAGGGTGAGTAGATTGATACAGCACAATATCAAAATGACATGTTTTAACAGAACTGTCCATGGTTAATATTTCCCAGTGCAGTAAGTGTAAGTGACACTGTCACTCATTGTGTCTTCTATCTACACTGTACAGAAATTCAAATTAAGCTGTTAATTTAACTTTTAAGTTATATTAAAAGTAAAGTTTTTAGGATATGGAATAGTTTATAACATGCCTATTGGCCATATATATGTCTTCTTTGGAAAAATGTCTATTCAGGACATCTGCCCTTTATTTAATCAGCTAGTTTTCTTTTTTGATTTTGAGTTGAATGAGTTCTTTGTATATTTTGGATATTAACTCCTTACCATGCATATCACTTACAAATATCTTTTCCCATTCAATAGATCGTCTTTTTGTTTTGTTGATGGTTTCCTTTGCTATGCAAAATGTTTTTAGTTTGATTTGGTCTAAATTTGTTCATTTTTGCCTTTGTTTCCCCTTCTGAAGAGAGAGCCAAAAAAATATTGTGAAGACTGATGTTCAAGAGCTTACTGCCTAAGTTTTCTTCTAAAAGTTTTATGGTTTCAGGTCTTACATTTAAAAGTTTAATCCATTTTTAATTTATTTTTGTATATGGTGTGAGAAATTAGTCCAGTCTGATTCTTTTGCATGTACTGTCCAGTTTTCCTAATATCATTTACTGAAGAGACTGTCTTTTCTCCATTGTATGTTATTGCCTACTTTGTCATAGATTAGTTGACCATATAAGTGTGGGTTTATCTCTGTGCTCTCTATTCTGTTCCATTGATTTATTTGTCTATTTTGGTGCCAGTATCATACTGTTTTGATTACTGTAGCTTTGTAGTATAGTTTGAAATCAGGGATTGTGAGACCTCCCGTTTTCTTCTTTCTCAAGATTGTTTTGGATATTTGGGATATTTTGTGATTCCATACAAATTTTAGAATTATTTGTTCAAGTGTTTTGAAAAATACCATTGGTATTTTGTTGGAGATTGCATTGAATCTATAGATTGCCTTGAGTACTATGGACATTTTAACAATAATAGTTCTTCCAATTCATGAGCATGGTAAATCTTTTCACTTGTATTTGCTGTCTTCATTTCTTTTATCAACGTCTTATAATTTTCAGAGTACAATTCTTTCACCTCCTTGGTTAGATTTATTCTTAAGTATTTTATTATTTTTGGTGTAATTTTCTTTATTTAGCTTTCTGATTGTTGGAGTATAGAAGTGGAACAGATTTCTGTAGGTCAGTTTTTTTTTTTTATCCTACAACTTTATTTAATTCATTTATTAGTTCTAATAGTTTTGATGGAGTCTTTAGGGTTTTCTATATATAGTAATATGTCATCTACAAACAATGACAGTTTTACTTCTTCCTTTCCAATTTGGACTCTTTTTATTTCTTTTCTTTTCCAATTGCTGTGACTTGGGCTTCCAATACTATGTTGAATAAAGTTGGTGAGAGTGGGTATCTTTGTCTTGCTCCTGATCTTAGAGAAAGTGCTTTCAGCTTTTCACCATTGAGTATGATATTAGCTTTGTAACATGATAGTGGCTTTGTAATAAATGGCCTTTATTATGTTGATACGTGTTCCTTCTATACCCACTTTGTTGAGAGTTTTTAACACAAATGGATGTTGAATTTTGTCAAATGCTTTTTATGTATCCATTGAGATGATTGTATAATTTTTATCTTTCATTCTATTAATGTGGTGTGGCACATTAAAGTTTTAAGTTTTTTATTTTCAGCACTTTAAATATACCGTGAGATTCTCTTCTGGCCTGTAAAGTTTCTACAAATGTTAGTATGCTTAATGTTGTCTGAGAGGTGCCTTCAACTTTCCTCACTTTCTTTTTTTTTTTTGCTGTTCAGATTGGTTGATTTCCACTATCCTATCTTCCAAATTGCTTTTCTATTCTTCTAGAACAGAAGATTCCCTCTAGATTATTTTTTCAGTTATTATATTCATTTTGATCTATTCCTTCTTATATTTTCTAAATCTTTGTTGAAGTTCTCACTGAATTTCTCCATTCTTCTCCAGGTTTCATGAACATCCTTATTACTGTTCTTTAAACTCTTTATCAGATAAATTACTTATCTCCATTTCATTTTTTTTCTAGAGTTTTATCTTGTTCTTTCATTCAGAGCATATTCTTCTGTTTCCTCATTTTGTGTAACTTTTGGTTTTGTTTCTATGAATTAGGCAAAATAGCTACCTCTCCTGATCTTGAAGGAATGGCCTTGTGTGGGAGCACCCACTGTGTAGACTGCTTGTGCCTAGTGGCTTTGGCAGGCCAGCATGGGCTGGAGTGAGCCCAGGACAGAGACAGTCCCTTTGGAGTGCTGTACCTAAGCCCAACTTGGATGGACAGCTGGGGCTGGAGCTGCAGCAGTGCAGGTTGAGGATAGTCCTGAGGGGTCTCAAACAATGACACTTGCCAGTGCCCCCAACCCCAGTTGGGGCTCCAGCAGTCTCCAGCTCATTTGGCAGAGTCTCTAGGATTAGTAAATAAATTTTCTTCCTGTATAGTCTAGATGCCCTTTATACTGCATTTTTTTGTTGTATCCCAGGGCAGGCTGGCAAGTCCTTGATCAGGCCCCTCAGCTATATCCCTGTCTGCTACAGGTCACCCTGTCTTTGATCTCTGAGATCATTAATTTACCTAGTTAAGAACTTAGAATAGATACTGAAAGACTTCTGAGAGAATAAAGAAATAAACTTTTTCTCCTGTAGTCTTGAGCTATAGACAGTTCTCTTGCAACCTAGGGCACACATTTTTTTTTCCTGGATATCTCAGTGAGGAAGCAAATCTCTGAAACTCTGTCCATTGCCTAATGAATGATCACTGCTCTTATAGCTGAGACCATACATAGATCCATCAAAAGGTTCATAAATCACACATTGTCATTCTATGAATACAATCATCCTTGTTTCTTACATAATTTAATCCAAAGATGAGGTTGCTGGATTTGGTCACAGACTATTACATTATATTTAGAAACTTAACTTTTATTCCTGTCTCCTGTCAACTGGATAACCTCAACACTGATGTTCTTTCTGTATCCCAGCAGAAGTTTTTGGACCACGTGGACATATATGCCACATTCATTCAGGGGTTGGCACAACTTAATTTTCCTGAAACTTATTCTTATTTGGAACAATAAATCAGACTTTATCAAAGTAATTATGGGAATATATGTATAATTTTATGTATATATTTATTTGATATATATTTTTCTATTTTTAAAATTCTTTTACTCCTCTGCCATCTTGAAGGTCTCTCCAAATCCTGTGATTATTGAAGCACAGTAGAGTATTGATAGATAAATAGATGATTGATAATTTGATGATAGATAGATAGATAGATAAATGAGACTAGCTCAGTGACCACAAGAATTGTTATCTTGATTTTATAAAACTTTTAAAACTAATCTATGTTTTTCATTTTCTTTTGTTATTTATTTAAATATTATTTATGTTTAATATAATTTAAGGTGGACCTGCTATTTAATATAATTTAAGGCAGACCTCAGCCAAGTAAAGGAGCATTTATTGTTAAATGTGTAATTATAAGAAAATAATTATAAAAAGGCATTTGCCATATCAAAGTTATTTCTCTACCTCTGCTAATGACCCAGTCTTCTGAATGCTCCTTTGTAAACAATTTTCTTGGTCTTTGTCACACATTGTCAAAATAGCTTGTGTGCTGATTGTATCATAGAACTAAGATCACACCCACAGGTAGTTCTTAAAATCTTTTGTTAAGGACATCAACTAACGACCATCATTCCATTTTTGCTTTCTTGCCTCACTTATAGTTCAAGTCTTACTGGGAAAATAAGCCTAAATTCCCAGAGCACCTACTACACAGGGAGCATTCAGGAGCTTGTGGGAAGATGGACTGAGATAGAAGGAAATTGATGCTCTTTCCTATTTAATAATAGGTTCCAAGGCTTTTTTTTTTTTCCCCTTCATATATGTATTTTGGCTGTTTTGTCTCTGGGTTCTATGGGAATGCTATGTGAATTCTAATATTGAAGTCTTTTCTCACTGTTTATTTTGACTAAAAATTGTAAAGCTTGTATTAAATTCATTGTTATGGAGTTTCACCACGTAAATGACAACACATAGACTTTACAAAAAGGAATAATATATATTTGCAGAATTTTTCTTTCTAGTTCATGATAAGGAGAAATGAAAGGGGATATCACTACATGAGAGACAATATCTAAAGATGAGGAAGGTAATATTCATGTGCTTCATCTTCTTCAGAGTTCTCTACAACAGTCATGCATCTTTGTTTTTAGGATATTGGTAATGCTTAAGTTTTGATTGTATAAAATGACAAATCCCCCAAATCTAGTACATCATTTTAATCTACCTGCCATATTTATTTTTCTTCAGCTGTGCCAAGCGGCATGCAGGATCTTAGTTCCCGGACCAGGGATCAAACCCTTGCTCCCTGCAGTGGAAGCACAGAGTCTTAAGCACAGAGTCTGGACTGCCAGGGAAATCCCAATCTGCCATATTTTAAGACAAAATTTTAGCACTTCCTTGCCATACTCTCTTTAGCTTTTTTTAAAAATTGAAATATAGGGCTTCCCTGGTGGCACAGTGGTTGAGAGTCCGCCTGCCGATGCAGGGAACACGGGTTCATGCCCTGGTCCGGGAAGATCCCACATGCCGCAGAGCGGCTAGTCCCGTGAGCCATGGCCACTGAGCCTGTGCATCCGCAACGGGAGAGGCCACAATAGTGAGAGGCCCGCGTACGGCAAAAAAAAAAAAAAAAAAAAAAAATTGAAATATAGTGGACAGACAATATTATGTTAGTTTCAGGTGTACAAAATTAACGTTTTATTACATTATGAAATGATCACTAGTATAAGCCTACTAACCATTTTTCCCCACAAAGAGTAACTATAATATTGGCCAGATTCTTTATTCTGTATATTATAACCCTTGACTTATTTTATACTGGAGGTTTGTACCTCTTAATCCACTTCATCTATAATGCCCAAGCTGCACACCCTCCCTTCAGCAACTACCTATTTGTTCTGTGTATCCGAGTCTGTTTTTGATTCATTTTGTTTGTTTGTTTTGTTTTTTAGATTCCACATGTAAGTGAAATCATGTGGTATTTGATTTATCTATGACTTATTTCACTTGATAACTTCTACATCCATTCATGTTGTCCCAAATGGCAAGATTTTGTTCTTTTTTATGGTTAAATAATATTTCATTGTATATATATATATATATACCACATCTTCTTTATTCATTCATCGATTGATGGACACTTAGGTTGCTCCATATCTTGGTGATTGTAAATAGTGCTGCTATGAACATTAGGGTGCATATATCTTTTCAAATTAGTGTTTTTGTTTTCTTGAGAAAAAATACCCAGAAGTAGAATTGCTGGATCATGAGGCAGTTATTTGGTGAGGAACATCTATACTGTTTTCCAAACTGGCTGCACCAATTTAAAGTCCTACCAACAGTGCAAAAGCTTCCCTTTTCTCCACATCCTCACCAACATTTGGTATTTCTTGCTTTTTTGATAATAGCCATTCTGACAAGTGTGAAGTGATATCTCATTGTGGTTTTGATTTGCACTTCCCTAATGATTTGTGATGTTGGGCATCTGTGCATGTGTCAATTTGCCATATATATGTCTTCTTTGGAAAAATGTTTATTCAGGTTTCTCTGTCCATCTTTTAGTTGGCTTGTTTGTTTTTTGATGTTGTGTTGTATGTTTTTCATATATTTTGAATATTAAATCCTTATTGAATATATTACTTGTAAATATCTTCTCCCATTCAGTAGGCAACTTTATCATTTTATTGATGGTTTCCTTTGCTGTGCAAAAGCTTTTTAGTTTAATGTAGTCCTATTTGTTTATTTTTGCTTTTGTTTCGCTTGTCTAAGGAGACAGATCCAAAAATATATTGCTAAGACTGCTGTCAAAAGGCTTGCTGCCTATGTTTTCTTCTAAAAGTTTTATGGTTTCAGGTCTTACATTTAAATCTTTACTCCACTTTGAGTTTATTTTTGTATATGGTGTGAGAAAGTAGTCCAGTTTATTTTGCATGTGCTGTCCAGTTTTCCCCATTGCATATTCTTGCCTCCTTTGTGTTTGGGTCCCCTTGTGTGTGACACTTTGTTTTTCTTTTGCTGCCTTTAAAATTCTCTCTTTATATTTGACTCTGGCAATTTTAATTATGATATGTCTTAGTGTGGGTGTCTGTGGGGATTTTGTTTGAGACTCTGTGCTTCCTGGACCCAGATATCTGTTTTCTTCTTTAGGTTAGGGAAGTTTTCAGCAATAATTTTGTAAAATTCATTTTTGCCCCTTTCTCTCCTCTCTTCTCTTCTGGGACCCCTATAATGTGTTGGTTTGCCTGATGCTGTTTCAAAGGCCTCTTAAACTATCCTTGTTTTTTTTATTGTTTTTCTTTTCTGCCATTCCGGTAGGTGATTTACACTATTCAATCTTCCAGGTAGCTCATGAATTCTTCTGTATCACCTAATATGCTATTAATTCCTTCTGGTGTATTTTTTATTTCAGTTATTGTATTATTCAGCTCTCATTGGTCCTTTTTAATTTTTGCTCTTTGTTGAAATTCTCACTATGTTCATCTATTCTTCTCCCAAGTTCAGTGAGCATCTTTATGATTATTTTCTTGAACTATTTATTGATTAGATTGTTTTTCTCATTTTGTTTAGCTCTTTTTATGAGGTTTTGTCTTGTCTTTTATTTGGAACATATTCCTCTGTCTCTCATTTTGCTGAATTCTCTGTGTTTATTTCTATGCATTATGTAGGTCTGTTGCATCTCCCAGTCTTGGAGAAGTGGCCTCATGTAGCTGTCCTCTGGGTCCAGCAACATGCTCCCCTCTAGTCACCAGAGCTAGAACTTCTAGTGGTGTCTCCTATGTCAGCTGCATGCCTCCTTCTGCTGTGGTGGAGTCAGCTACTGTGGGTGGGCTGGTATGCATGGCTGGCCCCTGTCCCAGCTGGCTGTGAGGCCCTGCCTTGTGCAGTAGTTGCAGACACTCTGGTAGGCGGGGCAGGACCCCAGCATGGCTGGTTGCATGTTTGGCATGTGCAGCTGCTATAGGTTCACTGGAGAATGGGACAAGCCCCCAGCTAATAGCCTAGAGAGATATTTCCATAAGAGTGCTTTCCAGCACCAATGTCAGCATAGTACAAGATCCCCCAAATGGCTGCCACAAACGTTTCCCTCCCTGGGGGAAACAGACCCACGGACATAGAAAACAAACTTACAGTTACCAAAGGGAGGGATAAATTAGGGACTTGGGACTAGCAAATACAAACTACTATATATAAAATAGGTAAACAGCAAGGACCTACTGTATAGCACAGGGAACTATATTCAATATCTTATAATAAACTGTAATGGAAAAGAATATGAAAAATAATATATACATGTATGTATAACTGAATCACTTTGCTGTAACCAGAAACTAACATAACATTGTATACTAACTACAGTTAAATTTTTTAAAAAAAGAAACTGAATAGAGTAATACACTGGGGGCTGATAATAATAGCTTTTTTTTTTTTTTTTTTTTTTTTTTTGCGATACGCGGGCCTCTCACTGTTGTGGCCTCTCCCATTGCAGAGCACAGGCTCCGGGTGCGCAGGCTCAACGGCCATGGCTCACAGGCCCAGCCGCTCTGCGGCATGTGGGATCTTCCCGGACCAGAGCACGAACCCGTGTCCCCTGCATCGGCAGGCGGACTCTCAACCACTGCGCCACCAGGGAAGCCCAATAATAGCTTTTAATTAATGAGTTTTATTCTTTAATTCATCCTTTCAACAAAAGTTTATTTAATAAAAAGTAGACAATTCATTATATGGCAGGAGAATGCTAGAGGATGTTTATTACTAGGCCTGCTAGAAAGACATTATAGCTCTCTTTCACATGAAATATTGTCCCACAACTACTACCCAAAGGATAACATCATATTCATAACTCATTATAGAAATATACCAGATTGGAAATTATTTCCTCATAGGTGAAAACCTTTATGTATATCTATTTATTTTCACCCTATGAATATAAAATCTGCAGCATTTCTGCTAAAGGAAAAGGTGAGCTCGAGCCTTAACCTGTCCATATGGTTAATACATATGGATAATTAAACCCAGTGTGTTTTTTTACAGCACATGTTTCTGTAAGATGAATGAGAACATGTGCAGTTGGTAACTGGAGGGTGATGTAAGTACAATATGAATTCATTTAGGTCTCTATAAAATTTTTCCTAGCACATTAGTTTGTATGCCATCATGGATTTGCAGTTGAATGCATAGTGCACTAGAACAGTTAATATACCAGATCACAGAGGGTTACAGAGCTGTCCAGGAAGCCCATTCATTCCTTATTCTTTTTTTTCTTTTTTTTTTTTTGCGGTACACGGGTCTCTCACTGTCGTGGCCTCTCCCATTGCAGAGCACAGGCTCCGGACACGCAGGCTCAGCGGCCATGGCTCACGGGCCCAGCCGTCCCACGGCATGTGGGATCTTCCCAGACCAGGGCACGAACCCATGTCCCCTGCATCGGCAGGCGGACTCTCAACCACTGCGCCACCAGGGAAGCCCCCATTCCTTATTCCTTCTCTTAGCTCAGACTGCTCGTGTGTTCAGGTTTTGAAGAAGATATTGGTATGCAACCTCTGAAAAGTTGATAATTTCCTTCAGCTATTTAAATCTAGAGCACATACCACTTTTAATTACATTCAGAAATATTTGTTCTTCTCCCACACATTTATTTCAATGATGTCTCTCTCTTTAATTTTAATTACTCTCCCACATGTGCTGATCCATATTTGCCATTGACAACAAATTATTATAAACAGTGAGTCAGGCTATAGCAGCTTCTTGGTTAGTTGCATCCATGTGTTTACAATGTGCTAGGTCACACCATTTACAGGATGTTTGTATAGTCACTGTGGAGAATGAACAATGGAACTGTTGGAAATATCTGGCTTCATGTTGTAGCATAGAAAATGGCAAATTCTGAGGACAGCTGTGTAATATAAGCAACAGCTGGAATAACTATGTCCTAGAAAAATGGAAGCCTTGGGTTTCTGTGTTATCAACCAACTAAAATAAATATAATGCCCTTTCCCAAGTTGAATATTTAAAGTTCATTTTCATAAGATTTAGAGTAAATTTACAGTACAGTTGACACGATATATTTCTACTTATTTTATTATTTGTGCATACCCACCCTACTTATTGCAAAATATATAATAAAAGCTAATGTAAAAAAATACAAAGGAACACTGACTTCCAGATTGTGCTCTCTAAATACAATTTTCTACTAAAATCAAGATTCTTTGGGGAAAATGTCAATTACAGATCTGGAGAAGGAAACATTGGCTAATGTTTCAGCCCAAGTTGAGCCTGAGATATCTTTGTACTGAATGCAATAAATCTGTCAAATATTAGTGGGGTCTTTGCAGAATGAAATACATGTCAACTTGAAGGGACTCCTACCATCCAAATGTGGGACAAATGAACACCAAAAAGAATAGTGATTGAAGTAATTAAAGCATATCACATACATAAAAACCTGTAAGTTCATACTGATGTTCAAAAAACTTGGATATTTCTAGTTTGCTACAGTGCTAATTCATAGTTTTGAATATTGATAAATATAGGAAAAGACTCTAGTGTTTATTCTACCTTTTTTTGTAGATATATTTCTGGCTAACCAAATAGTTAATGGAAGAAACATTTTTTTTTTTTTTAGTAGAAGAATCACAGTTAAAGAAAGGAGAAGAAAAGATAGAATTAAAAAGTTATCATTTTCAAACACCAAAGGAAATAATGGATATATACATAAATAATCAATGGCTGCTAAACCATTAGTAGACAAGTTGATGGGAAACTCTAAAAAGAGTGAGGGTGACTTTACCTGAACACACTGATAAATCTTAACATCACTAAAAGTGAATATCCAGACATGCAGTGCCTCCCAATGTGAAGCAATAAGCAATAAACAGCATTCCATGTGAAGTACTCTTGCTAAAATACAATCAAGCCTCTGATAGTACTTTACAAGGAAAGAAAGGAAATATGAGGAAGAAAGGATCATTTTAAATGACTCCATGAAGATTCAATAATTCAAGTCAAGAATCAGAGACATCCTTGAAAACCAATATCCCAGTTTTGACATGTAAAGGGCACAACAAATGAGGGAGGGCTGCTGTAAATTTTAAAAGCCCTAATATACATATCAATCAAAGGAAGTTGGTCATCCTGTTTGGATCCTGACTTGAACCAACAACTACCAAAAAAAAGAAAACCCCAAAACAAAAACTCGTTTTTATACAATTGGGGAAAATGCAATGAATTTTAGATAAATTAAGAAATTACTTTTGTTTATTTTGTTAGATGTGATAATGATATTGTGGTTATGTTTTACAAGCACCCTTATCTACTAGAAACTTATACTTAAGTATTTACAGATGAAATTCTTTGACATCTTGGATTTGCTTTTTAACACTTCAGGAAAAAATCACAGTGATAAATAAAATAAGAAGTTCAGGATATTCATAATTGTGATGGCTTATGGATTTAATTATGTAACTGTGTGTACTTTCTAAATGTTTGAAAAACTTTTGTAATACACAGTTAAAAAAGTAAAACAATTAGATAAATAAGACATCATTGGCTGAGTATGGAGTGCACAGAAATAAGTATCAGTATATTTGAAAATTTTAGTGAAATCTAAATGTGGTAGTTGAGATATGTGTGAAAGGATGCTTCTTTTAATGTTAGAAATAGTGTAAGAATTCTGCTAAAAGAAAATATTGAGGCCATTACATAAGAGAATGTACAAAATCAATTTATAAAACAATGATAGATGTAACAACCACTCAAGAATTTAAGGGCATGATCCACTGATGAGCCCTGTAGTCATATTCTGGCTTTGGTTACTTTTCAATCAAGCTGTGAACATTCACCACTTTCCTTGAGTAATCCATTAGAGTTAATGGTGAGGCTGGGGAAAAAGTCATGGGCTATGTAATTTCCCCTGTCGTGGAGCCATGGAGTGAGAGTAAGAATGGCCATTTAAATCAATTCATTTTCAGCGTTTGTGAAAGAAGGATCTGAATCTCTGTGTGTGGGGTTTTAACCTCATGAATGAATTAATATCCTTATATAAGTAGCCTGAGAGAACTCCCTTGCCCCTTTAACCATATAAGGACACAGTGAGAAGTTGGCAGTCTTCAACCCAGACGAGGGCCCTCACCAGAACCATGCTGGCACCCTGATCTGGGACTTCTAGCTACCAAAACTGTGAGAAGTGCATTTCTGTTGTTTTTAAACCATCTAGTCCATGGTATTTTGTTATAGCAGCCCTAACAGTCCAAGTGACCATCATTAATATACTCATGATGTATTTTTCTCTAGCAAAGAAATGTATTTCTTCAGTCCACTGAAAATGTTTAAAAACAATGACTAACTCAGAGGCAGAGGTTATCACAAATACCCAGGGTTTGATCACTGTTGTGGACAAACCCTAAGGGGATCCTCAATGAGTGACACCCTTGTATAGCCTCCTTACCTTGAGTACAAGCAGAACCTAAAACTTGCTTCTAACCAATAAGATGGACAAAGATAAGGGTATGTCACTCTCATGATTACACTACATTATATAAAATTGCATGTCATCTGACTTCAGTGAGAGAGATGCCCTGTTCCTTGAAGAAGCAAGCTGCTGTGATATGAACTATTCACAGAGAGGACCATGCAGCAGGGAACTGTGGATGGTCTCTAGCCAACAGCCAGTAAGAAGGTGGGCCTTTAGTCAAACAGCCATAAGAAAATGAATTCTGCAGGTGACCTAAATGAGCTAGAAAGCAAATTCTTCCTTAGTCAAGCCTCCAAATAAGAGTACAGCTCAGCTGAATCCTTCAGTTCAACCTTGTGATACAGTAAGCTGAAGACTTATAGTAAGCAGTAAGCCCAAATTCCTGAAACTGTAAGATTTCATTCATACATGTACATAAGTGTATATGTATAATATAAAAAGTAATTTATATTTTATATAAATGTAAATATATCATATATAAATATATATGATATATTTATAGACATACATAAAAGATTACGTGTGTGTGTGTGTGTGTGTGTGTGTGTGTGTTAAGTCACTAGTTTGTGGTAATTTGTTACATAGAAATGGGAAACTAATACAGACACTTAGTACTTTTTCTCACTAAGAGGAATCAGTGATCCATGAAGGAACAACTCATTTAATGTTTGGGTCAGAAAATATACTATATAAGGCTAGAGCATGTTGTCATACCAGGAAGCAGAGCATCCTCAAAGACTATGATGGCTTTTTAAAAAAAGTACAAGGAGACCAACTTGAAGGAGCTTCCACTGCCTAGATATGAGGAAATTTGGTACCAAGGAAAATAAGGGCAGCAATGTATTGAAATACATTAAATATGTTACATTCTACAGGTTCAAAAATACCTGAAAAAAGATCCTTGGTATATTTTGGAAGTTATTGTGCCAACATCTCATTTTCCTGAAATCCATTAAAGAGAGAGAAAAAGGCATCTATGTTATCTTTACTAAGTGAATCATGATCAATTGCTGCTAAAAAAAACATTAAGTGAAAAGCTGGTGGCATTTGTACAATGGATAAGACTGACATCTGAACTCACTTATCAATCTTAACATCACTTGAAAGAGAGACACACTAACAATGAAAGAGCAGAAAGAGAAATTAAGGAAACAATCCCATTCACCATTGCAACAAGAAGAATAAAATACCTAGGAATAAACCTACCTAAGGAGTTAAAAGTCCTGTACTCAGAAAACTGTAAGACACTGATGAAAGAAATCAAAGATGACACAAATAGATGGAGAGATATACCATGTTCTTGGATTGGAAGAATCAATATTGTGAAAATGACTATACTACCAAAAGAAACCTACAGATTCAATTCAGTCCCTAGCAAATTACCAATGGCATTTTTTTTACAGGACTAGAACAAAAAATCTTAAAATTTGTATAGAGGCACAAAGGACCCCAAATAGCCAAAACAATCTTGAGAAAAAACAAAAAACAAACAAAACAGAGCTGTAGGACTCAAGCTCCCTGACTTCAGACTATACTAAAATGCTACAGTAATCAAGACAGTATGGTACTGGCACAAAAACAGAAATGTAGATCAATGGAACAGGATAGAAATCCCAGAGATAAAACCATGCACCTATGGTCAACTAATCTATGACAAAGGAGGCAAGGATATAAAATGCAGAAAAGACAGCCTCTTCAATAAGTGGTGCTGGGAAAACTGGACAGCTACATATAAAAGAATGAAATTAGAACACTCCCTAACACCATATACAAAAATAAACTCAAAATGGATTAAAGACCTAAATGTAAGACTGGACACAATAAAATTCTTAGAGGAAAACATAGGAAGAACACTCTTTGACATAAATCACAGCAAGACCCTTTTGACCCACCTCCTAGAGAAATGGAAATAAAACCAAAAATAAACAAATGGGACCTAAAAACTTAAAAGCTTTTGCACAGCAAAGGAAACCATACATAAACAAGACCAAAAGACAACCCTCAGAATGGGAGAAAATATTTGCAAACTAATCAACAGACAAAGGATTAAACTCCAAAATATACAAGCAGCTCATGCAGCTCAATATCAAAAAAAACAAAAAATACAAAAACAAAAAAAAAATGCAATCCAAAACTAGGCAGAAGACCTAAATAGACATTTCTCCAAAGAAGATATACAAATTGCCAACAAACACATGAAAGGATGCTCAACATCACTAATCATTAGAGAAATGCAAATCAAAACTACAATGAGGTATCAGCTCACACCAGTCAGAACCACCATCATCAAAAAATCTAAAAACTATAAATGTTGGAGAGGGTGTGGAGAAAAGGGAACCCTTTTGCACTGTTGGTGGGAATGTAAATTAATACAGCCACTATGGAGGTTCCTTAAAAAACTAAAAATAGAACCATATGACCAACTACCATATGACAACTACCAGCAATCTCACTACTGGGCATATACCCTGAGAAAACCATAATTCAAAAAGAGTCATGTACCACAATGTTCATTGCAGCACTATTTACAGTAACCAGGACGTGGAAGCAAACTAAGTGTCCATCGATAGATGAATGGATAAATAAGATGTGGCACATATATACAATGGAATATTACTCAGCCATAAAAAGAAATGAAACTGAGTTATTTGTAGTGAGGTTGGTGGACCTAGAGTCTGTCATACAGAGTGAAGTAAGTCAGAAAGAGAAAAACAAATACCGTATGCTAACACATATATATGTTTTTTTTGTTTTTTGTTTGTTTGTTTGTTTTTACAGTACGCAGGCTTCTCACTATTGTGGCCTCTCCCGTTGTGCAGCACAGGCTCCGTATGCGCAGGCTCAGTGGCCATGGCTCACAGACCCAGCCGCTCCACGTCATGCGGGATCTTCCTGGACCAGGGCACGAACCCGTGTCCCCTGCATCGGCAGGCAGACTCTCAACCACTGTGCCACCAGGGAAGCCCTAACACATATATATGGAATCTAAAAAACTAAATAAATAAAGGTTCTGAAGAACCTAGGAGCAGGACAGGAATAAAGACACAGATGTAGAGAATGGACTTGAAGACATGGGGAGCGGGAAGGGTAAGCTGGGACAAAGTGAGAGAGTAGCATTGACATATATACACTACCAAATGTAAAATAGATAACGTGGGAAGCAGCTGTATAGCACAGGGAGATCAGCTGGGTGCTTTGTGACCACCTAGAGGGGTGGGATAGGGAGGATGAGAGGGAGGTGCAAGAGGGAAGGGACATGGGTATATATGTATACATATAGCTGATTCACTTTGTTATACAGCAGAAACTAACACAACAATGTAAAGCAATTATACTCCAATAAAGATGTTTAAAAAAAAATGTGCAGAAGTAATAAATAGACATTTCTCCAAACAAGACATACAGATGGCCAAGAGGCACATGAAAAGCTGCTCAACATCATTAATTATTAGAGAAATGCAAATCAGAACTACAGTGAGGTATCACCTCACACTGGTTAGAATGGGCATCATCAGAAAATTTACAAACAATAAATGCTGAAGGGGGTGTGGAGAAAAGGGAACCCTCTTGCACTGTTGGTGGGAATGTAAATTGCTACAGCCACTATGGAGAACAGTATGGAGGTTCCTTAAAAAGCTAAAAATAGAATTACCATATGACCCAGCAATCCCACTACTTGGTATATACCCAGAGAAAACCATAATTCAAAAAGAGACATGTGCCCCAATGTCCACTGCAGCACTATTTACGATAGCCAGGTCATGTGAGCAACCTAAATTTCCATGACAGACGAATGATAAAGAAGAAGTGGTACACATATACAATGGAATATTACTCAGCTATAAAAAGGAACGAAATTGGGTCATTTGTAGAGACGGGGATGGACCTAGAGACTGTCATACAGAGTGAAGTAAGTCAGAAAGAGAAAAACAAATATCGTATATTAATGCATATATGTGGAATGTAGAAAAATGGTACAGGTGAACTGGTTTGCAAGGCAGAAATGAGACACAGATGTAGAGAACAAATGTATAGACACCAAGGGGGGAAAGCAGGGGGTGTAGGGGTGGGATGAATTGAGAGATTGGGATTGACATATATACACTAATACATATAAAGTAGAAAACTAGAAGAACCTGCTGTATAGCACAGGGAACTCCACATGACTGTACAGTACAAACTAACACAACATTGTAAAACAACTATACGCCTATTAAAAAAAAAAATTTGAAAAAAAAAATTGAGAGACAACCAGACATAATGTCCTTCCTTACATGTTACAGTAGGAAGCTCAAACTACCTGGGAAATGCTCTTGCCAAATTTATAACATGGATCCCATCAAGTCCCAGATTTATCATGTTTTTAAACTTTTATTTTGTGATAGCAGACATTCAGAAAAGTTGCAAGAACAGTACAAAGAATTTTCGTATTCCTTTTTTCCTGCTCCTCAAATATCAAGATTTTCCTACATTTATTTTCCTCCTTCTCCTCCTTCTTCTCACTTTCTTTCTCCCCCTCTGTCTGACTGTATGTGTGCATAAATATATATTGATATATTCACATATATATGTATTTTTTTCTGAACAATTTGAGAAATGTTATAGATATGACACTTTACATCTAAACACTTCAGTGTGTATTTTTAAAAAACTAGGACATTCTCTTACTTAGCCACAGCACAAAGATGAAACTCAGGAAATAATTATAGTATAAAAATATGAATTTTTTATATAGACCTTATCAAATTTTGTCACTTATCATAATGTCCTTTATAGCAAAATAAAATTTCTTATTATGTGCTGCTTTTGTTTTCATGCCTCTTTAGCATTCTTTAGTCTGTCACAGTTCTTCAGTCTTCCTTTGTCATTTACGATACTAGCATTTTTGAAAAGCACAGCTTACTTGTTTTTTTTTCCTTGTGTACTATCTCTAGATTTGGATACCTTCCATTATATGGGAAATACTGTAGATAGAAGAACATATTAAAAAACACCACAGGGAGCAATCCAGAATATGACAAATTCCACAAAACAAAAGATCTGGTTTCATCAACAAATAAATGACAATAGAAAGGAAAGGGTAATTATTATGGATTTTAAATATGTTCTAATGCAATATGTAAAACTGGTTTGGATTCTAATTTTAACAAGCCAACTTTAAAATACATGTGTGTTGGGCTTCCTTGGTGGCGCAGTGGTTGAGAGTCCGCCTGCTGATGCCGGGGACACGGGTTCATGCCCCGGTCCGGGAGGGTCCCACATGCCGCGGAGCGGCTGGGCCTGTGAGCCATGGCCGCTGAGCCTGCACGTCCGGAGCCTGTGCTCCACAATAGGAAAGGCCACAACAGTGAGAGGCCCACATACCGTAAAATACATGTGTGTAGCAGTGAGAGAAATTTGAAACTGGATATTAGATGACATAAGGAATTAGTGTTAATTTTTAGAGATACAAGCTGAATTATTTATAGTTAATATGAAGACATGTGGTACTTATTTTAAAAAATCTATTCAGGGTTGAAAGTGGTAGGCATAGATAAACATTGGTAAGTGTTGCTTAATTGCTTAGGGTGAGAGGTACTTGGGGATTTGTTATACCATTCTTTTATTTTTGTATATGTTTGAAAGTTTCCATAATTAAAAAGTTAAAAAGAAAGGGCTGAATGCCTTACCATGAGACTATTAAGTGATCAAAATCCTTGAGCTCATGAAGTATGGGTTATCTGATGCATCCACACATAAAGTCTGGTATGCACATTAGGGAAAGTCTAATGGATGGAATTTGGTCCAAGAAAGTTCTGAAAACACACATAATTTGCATGAAACAGTGACTCTTGTTTACAAGGAGCTTCTTCTTATTCCACTACTCTCTCAACTTAAGTCAATGTCTCAGATGGCCTCCCAGAGAACCTTTTACAACCAGTTGATTAAAGACAAAAATATTTTAGTCTGCTTTAGGGCTCCACACCATAAGCATATAGCAGCTGAAAGTGCAATTCTGTGGTAGAAAACTTTACTTATGTGGGTTCTAAAGGGTGGTGGAAGTAGAAAACTTCCTCTGTGGCAAAATTTTACACTTTGCCTGAGATGAGCTGAGGTTAAGATTTGCATTAATCACAGATAATTGTTAATGATACGTGTGGCTGGTCAGGAACAGAATTAAAGGATGAATGACAAGACGTTTTGTGAAAATTCATGGATCTTTCAAAATAGGCTCAGAGTACAAAAAAAGAGTTCCTTTGTGGAGGAGGTTCTTAACATCCAAATGGAAGGAAAGAACTGCCATGTCGATGCCAATCAGCCCTTTTCCCCTCACTTCAGCCCTAGATCCATGCGTTTATGTTGTCAAAGATGGATTTTATTTTAACCATATGACATTTGCCATTCCTTTTTTAATTTTAACTGGTCAATAGCTTAACTCCCCTTCAGGTTTTTGGGGAATTCCCCACCTGATGAGTCTTGTTGGCCGTAGAGTACATTCTTCTCTTGTTATAAAACCTGAAAATGCTGCTTTCTTTCCGAGCCCCCCTTGGAGTTAAGGTACAAACACAAGACATTTATAAGATATGTCTACCTCAGACTTTGAATCAGGAGCTAGTGATGCTAAGATTGGAACATACATATAATTCTCCCAGGAGGTCATAGTGATAAACGGAAAGGTTTAGTTCTTAGGTTAGCAATGGCAGAGGATCTGATGTTAGCACCCAGGGTTTATGTGAAAATTAAATGAATTTTTATGTGTAATTATGTTGCACAATGTCCTGACTGGTTGTGCTCTTAACAGCTCATTCATGCCACTGAGATATGGATGTCACATTAATAATCATTGTGGTTAATTTTAAGGTGACTCAAATCTTATTCTGTTTCTCTCATTTCCTCTCGTTGCTCATACTCAGTTCTTTTGGTTCTGCCCTCTTCTTATTGGTGATCTAGTTGAAAGGAATATCTGGACTTTTTTTTTCCTTGAATCACCTTTAATTATATGATTTATCCTCTGAGTGAAAGTCTTTCTTGTTCCTTTATTTAGTCAGGCTTTCAAAATACATTAATCTAGCCCAAGTACAGACACTGAGTTCCCATTTATCTATAAAAGGGAATCTAATACTGAAAACAATCTAGTAGACTTATTTCTCCATTTTAACTTTCATGTATTTACCTCATCTCTTCCTAAATATTTAAAGTCAAATCTCAGAGACATTTAAAGTTTGGTTCAGATAACTTTCTATCTGTTATATGCAACTTCAACAGTTTAAAAACATATATTCTACTTATAGAAGAATTATTAAAAACTTTGCTACCAAAGGGAGAAAACTATAAGATACAAAGATGGATTCTAGAGTATCAGAAGGTAGAAATTATTATTTATAGTATATTCAATTGGATCAATGTTTAATGTGATTTAAAAAAACTAATGCACACTGTCTTTCTCTTTATTTTTATTTTTCCTATTCAGATTGAAACATAATCAACCAGCCAATCAATAATCATTCTAAACAACTGATTCAGGTCCGTTGCTAGTTAGATTAGGGTTACAGACTTGAAAACGGAAAGAACCAGAACTTGGATGGGAAAAAGGGCTACTACTGAGGATGAAAATAATATAGTAAGAAAAGACAAGTGACAGAGCATTGACACTGAAGACCACCTTTATAACTGCCCATCCTCTTTGCTATTTACCTTCACCTGGTCACAGACAATGGGCAGCATACAGAGACCATTGTGTGCTTGTACTTTGGCAGGTTAGCAGAATGTTCTTGTTGAGCAAGACAAAGCAGGTCAAGGTTTATTATTATTTTATAAACTTGCTGCTATCACTAAATGAAATAAAGCAAAACAAAAACAATTAAGCAAAAGACTTTGCCTCTACTCAATTTAATTGAAATATTGCTGTATTCTTTGCTTTCCAAATTACTGAAATCCACATAAAAAGGGTAATAATGGAGTCCTTTTGTTATGGGCATGGTTTCCCTCACAAATTCTTAAGGAATCCCTTGGCAGCCTTTACAGCGAGGTTGTAGAGAATCTGCCACAAAGAGAGGCAGTACAAACCCAAAGTAAAGTGAACTTTTCAGTTTCATCATGCCCTAACAGAGACTATTGTGAAAACCTGCTGACTTACAGGGTATTTAGTGCAGTAGCTTTACTTTTGAGGGTCTTCAACTATGGAAGAAGGGGGACTCTGTTACTTTTTGTGTAAATAAAATGTCCTACAATTGTTCTAATGTTTTCCTTCTCACCAAGCACAAAAGGAAGTTACAGGGAGCAAGTGAAGTACAATACTATTTATCTCTTTTTGCTGTACAACAGGAAACTGTATTGATAAGACTTTAAGTTGCTGATTAATAATGAAATGAGTGATGTGTATTTTTCTTTTTGAGACATTCTTCCTAGGACAATACTGAATTTTTACTAGTGCTACAGTGGCTTTCTCTAATATTAGATTGCATATCTCTATGAATAAAGTAAGCTATAAAAATCTTCTCATGTTGGTTTCATGGGGGAAAAAACACCCCTGAAAACCATATGTATAAAGAAATATAACCGTTAGTAAATAATTTTAAACCACACTGGTCTGTCATAGGCAGGAAAATATTTTAATGACTAGCTATGGTTATCTTGACTGAGCATCACCTTATTTATTAACTTTCTAACTAGTTTCTTTAAAATATTAAGTTAACGTTGAGATCCTCTTACCATGGCAAGTAAGTGGCTAAAGTATTTTTCCAAAACTCTGTGGGGTGTGGTAATTGTCTGTGGAGGATTTTCCTAAATGTTGAAATGCCCTCTCTGGTTCCCAATTACTAAGTTCCAATTTGGCTTTACTTTTTATAGCAAGATTTTGGGAAAGCATTTTTTCCCAGAGAAACATCTTATGTTTAACTAATGTTTCTGCAGAACAAAAGGCAAAACAAAGACAGCCTGAAACCGAATGCTCACAGCATTTAGACTGTATGTCCATGTGTGGTTCAGGCTGAGGGGACAGGTATTTCTCACTCTTAGCAGTAAATTTTAGAGTGAGGGAACAAACCAGGCACCTTCAGCTCTTCTGAGTCAGGGAACCAGGCTAGGAATGTGTCGGTGAGACGAGGCTTAGCCCTGGCCAAAGTCTGGAAAGTCTCTACTGTGAGTTTCTGGGACTGGGTCCAACGCTGACTTAAAACAGGAAATGTGTGCTCCGATGGCGCTCCGTCTGACCTAGTTGGGTCTAAGACGTGCAGAAATCACAAAACGTACTTGAGGCTTTATAGCTCCAACTGGTAAATTCAATATTAAGCCTCTCTTTCCTGCTTTTTCCCCCATAGTTGTGTTTAAATGCTACCAAGTGTATTTTGGCTTTTGGTAAGTAGAAAAGCAGAAGTCTACGACGTGTGCCATGTCTCTGAAATTGAGACTGCAATGATATCATAACTAAAGGGAGCACCATTAATCACATGGGGCAGGCTAGAAAAATCAGGGATGGAGACTGTTTTTTTTAATAATAAAAGCCAGACTAAAATTGAAGTGGTGAGAGGAAAATGCTGAAAAAAAAAAAATCTTAAAGTATACTTTAGCACTTGGAAATATTTAAACTAAGCTATTTAAAATTTATTTACATGCATATATATTATATACATGGAAAATATATACACGTATGCAATGTACACATATATAATATATATATAAATAGCATATTGCTATTGATATACTTACTTACAACTTTGTACTTAGTATATACATACTTTTAAAAGTTTAAGTAAATATTAAGTTTAGAGAAATGTATTTTGCTTTAACTTTAAATGATACTTTTTCTTATTTTTAACAATCTATTTACCATTAGAGGTACCACCTTTAAAATAGTCAACCCTTCCCACTTTGTTGAGTTTAAGGGTGAAATGGAGACTACATCAAAGAAATTATGCAGAGGCAGTAACAGGGATAAAAGTTGAAAGTAAAATGACATTGATGGTAAATCCCAGACACCTTTCTCCCAAAGAAAGTCTCATGTAAATCATGATAATTTGTTCTCTCTGTAACTTAAAAGAATGACTTAATAAGGATGTAATAGAGTAGAAAAATTTACTCATGTACATGAACATATATTATACAGAAAAAGTAATATTACATTCTGTGAATGAGATAAAAAGCCTGAAACTACATGACTTTCTATAAAGTAAATCATGATTTTTGTATAATTATCAAAACCTTTAGCTGAGTCTAAGTCAGAAGAGTGAAATGAATTGAAAACTTAGATCTCATAGATAACAATCTAGTTCTTCTAATAAAAATGAGCAACTCACTCAAATTTGGAGTATTTGTTTTCTTTTCCAGACAGCTTTGCTTATAGAAAGATAATATCTCAGACTTTCTTCTATATTCAGGCCCCAGAACAGCTGAAGCATCATTACTTCCATGAACATTTAAAATTTCTGGCAGAGACAATTATTATTCTATGGTTCTTAATTAGGTTGGTCAAAGTTCATTGTCTCCACAAATTCAGTACCCAAGTCCAGAACAAAGTTAAAAAAAAAAAGTCAACCATGCCATATTCCAATTATTTCTATCATATAACCTCATTAAAGGAAATGAGATTCATGGCTTCATATTTCACTGAGATGAAACTTAGCTAGTCTTGTTGCCAAGTGGCCATAAAACACAATACATCTTAATACATTTAAAATGCATTCATCCACATTTCCATTTATTTAGCAAGGCACTCTACTAGAGGTTTGTGAGTAGTCTGGCTAGAATAAGCAAAACCATGTCCCACAAAATCACAGATGTTGTGTCTTGAGTGACTAGAAGAAATGTGAAAGTTACTCTGACAGATGATATAATTCATTACTATTTTACCCTCATTTATTTCCTTAAAGGAGATAAGATGTAACATAGGAATGGGGATGGGAAGGTATATGGTGGAAGGGTGAAGGGAAGTGGGATGAAAGGAATCAAAACATACGTAACTAGAAGAACTCAGAGATGGAAGGCAATCAACGTTTTGTTTATTCACTTATATCTGTTCAGTGTGATAAATCTTTGCTTTAATATTTCTTTTTAATAGCTTGTTTTTTTAATTTTAGATCTGTGGAAACTCATTCAGGAGTTCTTATGTCATTTACTATAAAAGTAGTCCTTCTATATTCATCCACCAAAATTGAAAACTGGTACTCAAACAAATACATGTACACGCATGTTCATCGCAGCATTGTTCACAATAGTCAAAAGGTGAAAGCAGTCCAATGGCCATCACTGGATAAATGGATAAACAAACGGTGGTATATACACACAATATAATATTATTCATCCATAGAAAGGAATGAAGTACTGATAATGTGCTTCACCATGGACATATATCAAAAATATTATGTTAAGTGAAAGAAGCCAGATGCAAAAGGTAATGTATGATTTTATTTATATAAAATATCCCAAAGAAATAAACCCATGGGGACAAATGCAGATTGGTGGTTGCCAGGGGGTAGAAAATGGGGCTATGGCGGGGCAATTTCTTAATGGGTATAGGCTTTCCTCCTGGGGTCATGAAAATATTTTGGAACTGGGTAGAGGTGGTGATTGCACAACATTGTAAACGTCCTTTATATCATTGGATTGTTCACTTTAAAATGGTTAATTTAATATTATGTGAATTTCACCTTAATGAAAATTCATTTTACTTTTTTTTAAAAGTAGCCCTTCTAGTCAGTAATATGCAAAATAAATTGGCTTTTCAAAAGTAAAAAAAAATATTGTCACTCATAGAAAAGAAATAATTATAATAAAATTTGAAAAATTTGTAGAGCATTTAATACACATTCCTATGAGCATACTGATTTTCTCATCGCTAGAAGTTATATCTTCAAAAACCTTCTGTATTTTCAATAGGATCTGGAGATTTAAAGCCACCCATATATATTTCATGTTTTCAGTAAAGTAGTTAAACATCATTCTAATACAAGTGACTCCCCTGTATTATAATTTTTTATATTAATATCTCTAATTTTGTAAAATATTTAATCTCTCTAGTTCTCAGTTCCTCTGACTATAAATAGATGCAGTTAACTTGCCAGTGGATGTGAACCAGGGGCATACAACAGAAATACTCAAGTAAACTCTCTGTCCCAAATCTTGTGAGTCAGAAGTGAGGAGACAGTGTCTTGGCAGGCATGTTTTGAGAAATCTCCATCTTCTCACATTTTGATTATTAACTATGAGATCCAGTGGTCTCTACTGTCCCTTACTTTTAATATTTTATATTGAAAGTAACATATTTATGGCTAAATTATGAAGCAATATGAAAGTGGACTTTCATACATTTAAACTATAATTACAAATATCTTCTCAATAATACTTTAGGTTATTTTGTTTTACATGATTAGTTACATAAGTTGCTTACCAGTTTTAATTCTGCATGTGTAGATAAACTAGTTTTTAACTGTTGGATTTTCATTTCTTCTTTTAGGACTATATATATCATATATATATATGATATATATATATGTACACACACAGGATACATATATACATATATATATATATGGGATACTTGCAAAGTGCATTAAGAATCTACTGCTTTCAATTATTGCAAAATTTCTATTTTCTACAGATTATTCACTGAAGAATGTGATTACTCATAAAGTGACATGAGGTAGTATTTTTATGGGTAGCCACAAAAATAGGCAATCAGACAGCCACTTATTGCAACAAACAATTCTTGATGAACTGCATTCTGAAGACTGTAGAAGTCAACCACAGGGACTCAAAATTACCCCAAACACTAATATTGAACTTGAACCTGAGTGGAAAGGTAATAAATAATATATAAAACTTAAAGACCAAAAACATCTGTAGACCCTGGACCTAATTTGAATCACCCCAAGTACCCTCCCAAAAGGAATCATATAGTCATCAAGGAGGAAAAATAACAACATACACAACTCAAACATGAAGATATTTGATATTCCTGATTCAAAATATTTTCTCATATTCCTAAAAGCCTTTTAGGTGCTAAGGAATATAGTGGAATGTAATGTACAGTTTTCTTCTGTTTCATGTTTGTTAGGGGGTAGGGGGGAAGGGAGGATTTTCCTGTCTTGAGAGAAGCTTCATATATCAGTTCTGCCCTTTTTTTTTTTTTGCAGTACGCGGGTCTCTCACTGTTGTGGCCTCTCCCGTTGTGGAGCACAGGCTCAGGACGCGCAGGCTCAGCGGCCACGGCTCACGGGCCCAGCCGCTCCGCGGCATGTGGGATCTTCCCGGACCCGGGGCACGAACCCGTGTCCCCTGCATCAGCAGGCAGACTCTCAACCACTGCGCCACCAGGGAAGCCCTGTTCTGGTTCTTTTTAAACCACAGATTAGTTTTCCCTGTTCTAGAACCTGATATAAATGGAATGGTGCAGTATGTATGTACTCTTTTGCATACTTTTTGTTTTGTAACCAAAAAATAGCTGAAAAAATCCTAAATATTTGGAAATTAAACAACATACAGTACTTCTAAATAACCCCTGGGTCAAAGGAGTCTCAAGAGAAATTAAAGAATCCTCATAAGAGATAGAAAGCAAAGACAAGTTGAATTTAGTAAAGTGGGGGAAAAGTCTTGCACAGGCACTTCACAAGAAAGGATTTTCAAATAGCTGAATAAATATGTGAAAAATTGCTCAACATAGTCACCAGAAAAATGCAAATTAAAATGATAAAATTTTTAAAATGACAGCTGTAGATGGTGAGAAAGACAGAAGTCAACTGTAATGCTGATGAGAGTATAAACTGGTATGATAACTTTGGAAAACTGTTTGACGGTATCTGCACATGTGCATACGCCATGATCCAAGACTTTCTCTTCAAGGAATATACCAAGCAGTAGTGTGCCAAAACGTTTTTTTAAGTACAAGAATTTTCACAGAATGATTCATAATACCCAAACCAGAACATAATCTAAATAGTCCTCAATAGTAGAAGGCATAACTGAATTGTGGCACAATAATACAGTGGACACAATTGGCATAGAAAAAAACCAAACATGCTACATGCAACAACATGAATGAATCTCATATCAAAAACCTGAATGAAAGACTCAACCCGAAACGATCCAAATGGTATGATTCCTTTCATATAAAATTCAAAAAGAGGCAAAAATAATTATTGATATTAGAAGGCAGAATAGTGGTTACCTGTGGGGAGGTAGGATAGAGTGATAAGGTGGGTGATGCCCAGAGGGTATTTCTAATATGCTGGTGGTGTTTCATTTCTTGACTTTGTTGGTTACGTGATCTGTTCTTTCTGTGACAATTCATCAACCTATACACTTTGATTTTATGTATTTTCCATAAGATGCTTCATTTTGATAAAATGGATTTATTTTTAAAATTGAAGATAAAATACCAAATTTCATGGTGTGGAATACTGCCCTTATTGTTCCAACACTTACGGCTCCATACCACCTAAGTACTCTTATTCTCTGCATCTAAGACATTAATATAGTCTTAAGATATTTAAAGAGCTATTTTAGCAGACTGTTGCTTTTTGTAGGAAAATACAAAGTTGTTCATTTTGAAAGTTTGACTTACATTTCAAGAAGTTATGTGATTTCCTGTTTGATAGAGGAAAGGTCCTTGTTTAAATAATAAATGACCTCTCTGTGTCCTCTACAGTATTAGAAAAACATCCTTCTGTAAAATTCTTTTTTTCATTTTCTTTTCAGGGTTATTGATATTCCATCCAATGTCAGAGAAGTGGATTGAAATACCTGTGGTTGGATTCCTGTAAGCTAAGGACCAGGGCCTTCAGTGTTCCTAGCTTAACTGCTTTATGTTTCTTTCTACAGGTGTACCTAATTCACCTTAATGCATTAATAGAGCTTGACTATTCTTTAGCCTTAAGATGACATTTTTTTGTCCATACAGCAAATAAGAAAGTATAGAATTTTAAGTCAGATTGCAATTTGATAAATGTACCTGTTCTTTGATGATTAGACTATTAAAGATGCAAGGGTAACTAATTTAACTAAAGGATTTTCTTTAGGTAGCCACACAGCAAATTGCATTCTTGTATTAATATATAATCACTAGAATTCTAATTCAAATAGTTAATTCTCCCCAAAATATTTTTCATTATTTTGGGGACAAAGTGATCCACGATTTCTTTTTTTCTTTCTTTTTTTTTTAAATTCTGGATGAATTTTATGTTTGAGTCTACAAAATTGCATGAAGGCTAAACTAGAGACTTCCTATCATTCTAAAATTCCTCACAAATCATTTTTAGGACACTTTCTTATAAATATCACCCTTGAAAGCACATACAATTCCATTTGTTCCACATTTTATGATCTTAACCTACATAGGGCTAAACTCAGTTATTCATGGAATATCAAATATGATAGGAAGACAAACCTGAGAGAAACATTTACAGTACAGTAGCATAACTTGCTAAATTCCTCATCACCATTCTCTGAAAAAAACTTCTCAAGCCTTTCTCCTTTTTATTTAGCAATGAATTGAGGAAAATGTGAGATTTTCTCTTGACATGAAAATATTTCAATGCACGGTGATCTTGCCCGACGGATGTAGAATTTTCTGCATAACTGATACAGGAACTCCTATACGATGATCTTTCATCCTATTGTAAAGGTCAGAAAAAAGCAGCAAACTGGAGGGAAATAGCTTATTGTCAGAGTGGTAATGTCTGAAGGCTTTCAAAGTGTGTTAGTTTTCCCCTCCTTCCGACTGTTTGTCTCCATTTTCTTCTTACAGCTCACAAAATGTAGGGGTTTTGTTGTTGTTAATACAGCTGTTCTTTGTAAGCTTTTTTTTTCCTTCTCCAGATTCTTCTCTGCATTCTTCTCTATGCAGTATTTGACTTGCTCAGTTCCTGCCTGATTGCATCAATGAGCTCTTCTTTTAGCTTAGTTAATTCTTTTCTCATTTCATCTAAAATGTCCTGCTTCAGCCTGTCATAGTCCAGTGCCTCCGTCTGGACTCCACTGGCACTGGGCTGTGACAAGGGCACAGATTCTGGTCTGTGTAATGAATCATAGGACCTGTTGTCAAAAACAATCTGATTTTTCCTTGGAGAATCCCATCTGGAACAACAGACTTGCTGCCATTCATTGTATTTGTTCTTTACCAAGGTTTTCTTGTCAGTTCAGGAGTACTTGTTGAAGAGGCTTTAGAAGTTACAGGCTCTGAATTTTCATTTTGTCCTCTTTTTGCTCGGTTTCTATTGTTGATCCCTTTTCAGCAATTCTCCTCCTGGCCAGCAGGGCACTCATTCCTTCCATTAAACCACTACCCCCTAAAGGAAAGGGTCCATTTCCACCACCCATATCTATTTTAGATGAGGCTGAATTCACACCAGTGGTGTTCCCTCCGCTTGGGAAAGAGTCATCCTCCATCCATGACATTTTCCTAAGTTTTGCTCCAGCAATTGCAGCTGCAAGTCCAGTTAAAGGGCGATTGTCTTCAGACATGGATCCCAAAAAAATTCAGATGCAGGGAGGGGAGGAGCAGGAGGTGATGAGGGAGAAGGGGGTACTTGATTAGGAAGAGGCGGTGGAGGAGGTGGAGGGGAGGGCCCGAGGACAGAAGTGGAGGGAGTGGAGGAGGCCCTGGGGGAGGAGGGAGTGCTGCTGATGCCTGGGCAGGACCTGGTGGGAGTGCAGGAAGGAGTGGAGGTGCAGGTGGTCCCAAGACAACGCCCTGCTGGGCTGGAGTCTTGGCCAGCTGAGAGACTGCCTGCAAGCCTGGCTCAGAAGAAGAGGCTCCCAGCACAGAGTTTAGAGGAGTCTCCACAGAGGCAGGGCCAGCTGCAGAGGGAGAAGGGAGAACACTAGGCTTGGATGAGGGAGTTGAGGCAATAGGCGTGCTTGGAGGAGGAGAAGCTCTCGTCCACAGTGTGAGAGTGGTACGAGGGAAGGCGGCAGTGGGCTGGTAGAGACGCTGGACATGTGACAGAGTTGAGCAGCCCACTGGGTGTCGCTGGTGATGGAGGCATCTGGGGCACAGGAGAAGAAACACAACTGGGGAGGACAGGCCTTGGACCAGTAGCTCTGCCTGGGGATGAGAGGAGACGGAAGGAGGGGTGAGAAATTGGAAGTAGATCAGGCACAGGGCTTCGTAGCTGGAGGTTGAAGAGAGGGTGTGTTCACAGGAGAAGAAGGTTGAGAGTTTTTGTTCAGAGGAAGAGGAACTGTAGCATAATGGGGAAGAACAGGGTGGAAGGCTGAAACTAGAGGTGTTGCAAAACGTGTCTCGGAGTGGTGGTGTAGGGGGTGTGGAAGCAGGTGGCAAAGTGGTCACTACAGCGTAATCAGGAGTGGCCTCTGACACTGGAGCTGAGATGACTTTAGCATATGATGGAGGAGGTGCTGAACGAGGCTGGCAACTGGCACACTCAGGGAGTGGAGCATGATGCAGGGAGCTGTCAGAGGATGGAGCGGCATTTGCCATTCTTTGCTCTTGCTCGCATTCCAGTTGCTCCCTTTCTAGCTGGTCTTGCCGCTCTCTTTCTTGCTTTTCCCGGTCCAGCCTCTCCAGCCTCTCCCGCTCTTGTCTGTCCTGCTCCAGGCGATTCTCACGTTCCCTTTCTTGTCTCTCTCTCTCTCTCTCTCCAGCTGCTCCTGTTCTAGTTGCTCCCTCTTCAGTTTTTCCCTTTCCCTCTCTCCCTCTCCAGTCTCTCCCTTTCCATTCTTTCTCTCTCCAGCCTTTCCCACTCCAGCTCCTTTTGTTGTTGATGTTCTTGTTGTTGCCTTCTTTGAATTTCTGATTCTTCTTGTGATGGGCCATTCTGAACTTGGGCAGGTAGTTGTGAATTTTGTCTAGGCAATGTTGGCCCTGTTTCCTGTGAATTCAACACTTTTAAGGCATGCATCATGGCACTTGTGAAGGCATTGGCATCTTCTTTGCTGCCAAATTTGAGACCATACACCTGTCTAGCATCCCGCCATTGGTGGAAGGTCTGTGTAGCTTGATTGTACTTCAACCCTTTAGGAATGGCACAATTTATCACTACATGATGTTCCTGAATCTTCCTGCCCACCACTCTGAACGTGTTGTTGCCTGTATGATGATATATATGAACTCTGCTGAACCCGGTTGAACCACCAGCTGGCACCCACTTTTTTTTTTTTTTTTTTTTGCGGTATGCGGGCCTCTCACTGTTGTGGCCTCTCCCATTGCGGAGCACAGGCTCCTGACGCCCAGGCCCAGTGGCCATGGCTCACGGGCCCAGCCGCTCCGTGGCATGTGGGATCTTCCCGGACCGGGGCATGAACCCGTGTCCCCTGCAATGGCAGGCGGACTCTCAACCACTGCGCCACCAGGGAAGCTCGGCACTCACTTTTTACTGGCATCATCATAGACCATCAAAGCAGTTCTTGCCTGACAGATACTCTGTTCACTTATTATTTTAAATGTATCATGCCACTCCCTTCTGGTCTGCAGAGTTTCTGCTGAAAAATCAGCTGATAACCTTATGGGAGTTCCCTTGTATGTAATTTGTTACTTTTCTCTTGCTGTTTTTAATATTTTCTCTTTATCTTTAATTTTTGTCATTTTGATTACAATGTGTCATGGTGTACTCCTCTGTTTTATCCTGTATGGAACTCTCCATGCTTACTGGACTTGGATGATTGTTTCCTTTCCCAGGTTAGGGAAGTTTTCAGCTATTATCTCTTCAAATATGTTCTCAGGCCATTTCTCTCTCTCCCTTCTCCTTCTGGGACCCCTATAATGTGAATGTTATTGTGCTTAATGTTGTTCCAGAGGTCTCTTACACTGTCCTCATTTCTTTTCATTCTTTTTTCCTTTTTCTGCTCCACAGTAGTGATTTCTCTTACTCTGTCTTCCACCTCACTGATCCATTCTGCTTCATTTACTCTACTATTTATTCCTTCCAGTGTGTTTTTCACTTCAGTTATTGTATTGTTCAACTCTGTTTGGTTGTTCTTTATATTTTCTAACTCTGTGAAAAAATCCTTCTAACTTATCCATTTTTCTCCCAAGTCCTTGGATCACCTTTACAATCATTACTCTGAACTCTTTCTCAGGTAGATTGCTTATCTCCACATCACTTGGTTCTTCTGGAGTTTTATCTTGTTCCTTCATCTGAAACACATTCCTCTGCCACCTCATTTTGGGTTAATTATGCTTCTCAACTTTAGAGGAGTAGCCTTCTGTAGGAGACATCCTATGGGTCCTAGCAGTGCACTCACTCAAGGGCCAGGGGCCAGTGGTCTCAGGGTAGTGTCTGGCCTGAATTTGCAGAGTACAGGCTGCTGGATTGTAGTTTTCTTCATTCTGATTTCTGCCGCCTGGTGGGTGAGGCTGGTCTAGAAGCTTGTGTAGGCTTCCTGGCAGGAAGGGCTGATGCCTGCCCACTGGTGGGTGGTGCTGTGTCCTGGCCCTCTGGTAGGCAGGGCTGTGTTATCATGAAGTCTTTAGGCAACCTGTCTGCTAATGAGTGGGGCTGTATTCCCACCTAGTTAGTTGTTTGGCCTGAGACACCAGACACGGAAGCCTACAGGCTGTTGGGTGGAGCCAAGTCTTTGTGCTGATGACCCAAGCAAGATGTCTGCCTCAAGGAGAGTTTAAGTAAATGAATAATCCCCAGTATATCTGCCATCAGCTTTTATGGCCCCAGCATGAGCCATAGCCAACCCCACCTCCCCAGGAGACCCTCCAAGACCAGCAGGTAAGTCTGGCCCAGACTCCTACGAATTTACTGCTTTTGCCCTTGGTCCCAGTGCATGTGAGATTTTGTGCAATCCCTTTAAGAGTAAAGTCTCTGCTTCCCCCATTCCTGTGGAACTCCTACAATTAAGCCCCACTGGCCTTCAAATCCAAATGCTGTGAGGGGGGCACCTCTTCCCAATGCCAGACCTCCAGGCTGGGAAGCCTGATGTGGGTCTCAGAAATCTCACTCCTATGGGAGAGCCTCTGCAAGGTCACCCAAGGTGGGGGTGGGTAAGGATTTGATTATATTTTGAGTGCACCCGTCCTACCATCTCGTTGTGCTTTCTTCTTTATGCCTTTAGATATAGAAGATCTTTTTCTGTAGGTTCCAGTCTTTTTTACTGATGGTTGTGCAGATGTTAGTTGTGATTTTGGTGTGTTCATGAGAGGAGGTAAGCTCAAGGTCCTTCCACTCCGTGATCTTGAAAGAATCCCCAGGATTTCTTTTTTATTATTGATATTTTGTCCTATTTTATTTAACTAATAACTGTCAAGACCATTTTTAAACTATTTAAAGAAAATAAGTTATGTGCATTGAATGTATTAATTCATCAAGATATTTTATTCCTCTAGAAAAAAATTAGTTAATAAAAAAAATATGAAAAGCACCAGTTTTATATCTTATGTTTTGAAACTAAAATGAGAAGTGGGAACTATATTTTATGGTTGGGGGATATGGAAAGCCTTCTCACACTAATATAGCTTTTGGGTATCAGAATATATATGGCTATTGTTAACAAAAAATGAATTATTGCAGTCTCTTGGGCTGTACACTGTGTATTGTAAAGTGTTCATTGTATCAGTCTTTGCCAGGTTCCTACCATTCAATCAGTCCCAAGCATTAGATACTTTACATATTGGTGAGCCAAGCACTAACTCATTATATAATGGTTCACACTAGCTTTTGCTTTTATTTTTTCTTTTTCCATTTCTCAAATATTTATCTTCCCCTTTTCCTTTCAAATTAAAAATAAGCCTGTATGACTCCTGTAAGATGGAGAAAGAGGCAGTATTGAGTAATGGGAAAATGAATAAACTTGGAATTTGGCAGCTTGTCTTCTAGTCCTGGCATTAGCCTTCAACATTTTTGGGGCACCTCAGTCTGAGTCTCAGTTTCCTCATTCGTAAAATGTGGGTAATAACTCTTATTCCACTTACCTCAGTAGTTGTTGTGAACGACTGAGGTAAATGTGAAAGTTCTGTGAAAACCTATTACATAAATGGAAGGTGTTATTTTTACTACTACTACTTTTATAGATTTATTGGGTCTAGATTTCTAACATGGTGTCCCCGTGCCTGATTCAGTCATGTCACTCACATTGAATTTATTTTTTAATAGACCTGGAAACTTCAAGAATCTATCCAAGGTTGTAACCTGTAGGAACTATTTATTTAAAACTTTTGAAACTAAGCTTATTTGGGTGAAAGTGATTTACAAAGACTACCCAATTTCCTGTTTTAAATAGTTGTAGAATTAAAGAGGAAAAAAAAAAAAAAGCAGGGGGAGGTATCCCTTATGAAATCTGAATCACTGGCAATCTCTGTGTATTTAAGTGTATTAGCCTAGAGCAGAGGGGCTACCCCTTGTAAATGTGTTACCAGGGGGCACCCAAGGCCATTTGCTAAAAGGTATTGGCTTTAGTTCAGTTGCTTCTAAGTAACTTCCAAATCTTTTTCCCCGTGACCTTACAATTTTACTTCCCTTGGTGGTCAGCACCAGTCTCCAGGCTCTCTCTTTTCCAGACTGTATTAGTGCTCCCCACCCTTCTTTGCTTGCCTCTAAATGCCAAAACTTTGAAGTTTCCAAAAAGGAAGCTCAGCCTGGTCTTTTGTCTGGTGGCTGCTTTTGAGTATCTCAAACCATTTATTCCATTTATTGGACTTGGGTACACAGGATTAAAAAAAATTATGGAAAGGCTCCTAAAGTTTTGAAATGGTCTGACTCATGTGACCTAGGTCACAATGACCTTTTGGAGTCCCCAGAACTTTCTCGACATACCCTCAGACCTCTCTGGCCACTTGCTAGCAGCATTATCAGAGAAGTAGCAGTCCACAGTTCCCAGCAGACTGGTGCAGCCCCAAACCACAGTTCAGAAAGACATCCCGAATGATGGCGGAAGCACCCTGACTTCCATGTGGCTTTGTGTGACAAGAAAATAGTTTGGCCCATTCATTCTACTTAAGAATTTCCTAATCTTGTCAAGGTGATTTAAACTGTGAAATGGAAAACACTGGTCACTTTTCTCCATTATTTACACGTTAAGGATTTATTATTATGCTAGATTTCATATACTTCTAAATTATATTTTCAGTGCTTATATCAGCTGATTCCTAATTGTGTTTCAGAGAAAAGTGCTGAAAATGGCATATGGAATATTGTCAATAAGGAGAAAGGAGGGGCTGGGAACGATTGCCTAGAGCATCGCTAGTAACATATTGGGCACGATTCTCCCTCTCTCCCTCAGGAGGGTGTGATAACCTACTCAGCCAACAGAGAAATAGTTTAATAATACAGCAGCCAGGAATTTCTGAGAAATGCTTTCAATTCCCTACATTGGTCTTAGCAACAACATTTCTATGTTAAAATCACTTTCCACTAGTTCACACCACTTACTGGTGGGAAAACACAAAAATCCATCAGGTTGTTCATATCAATCAGTGCATAGTCTTATTGGACTACTGGATATTTTATAATATTATCCATATTTTAATTTTATAATTAAAATATTTTATATTTATTTTCTTGTTCCAATTTCAACATTTTCTGGTTATTTCACATACATTTCCTTTGTGTATGTCTGTGCCACTACAAGTGGTAATGATTTCCAAAACGCATTTTTGTCTAAATAATATTTTTCCTCCCCAATTTTTTATTTAGATGCAATAATCTGAGAAAGTAACCTCCCCTACTTCCAAAGTCACTGTTTGAGCCAAACACTTTTACTTTCCACTCTGGTGTCTTCCTTTTCTGGCTTCATCCATCTTTCAGACCTGACGTGTAATAAATGTCTCTTTTTTATAGAAACGTCCCCAAAATTCTAGGAATAGTTCAGGTCTTTCAGTAATACACATACATAGGTCCCAGTACTTTAGGTTCATGTCAAATTATACAGTTCTTAGTAAACACCCATTTGTATAATTTTTTGTGAGAGTTTAATGGCTTCATTTCTGGACTTTAAGCTCCATGAGGGCAGATTTCATGCTTGTCTTGAGCACTGATGAATTTCCTTTGTACTTGACACTCAGTAGTAGCTCAAAAATATTTTCGCATGAGTGAAAAATGAATAAAGCAACATCTCTCCGGCACACAATTTCTGGTGAACATAAAACATGTGACCCTGATGAAACCTGGAATAAAATCAGGAACATTTACGTCCACTAGTTGACTGGGACTACTAGTCCTGGCAAAGGAGGCAAGAAAGTCTGCTGTCTGAGTCTTGCTTCAGTTGACCAAGTTTTCATGATGTATTAATTCTCCCAGTCTTTTCAAGCTAATTGCCGAATCCGAAGCTGTGTAGAGAGGACCTGTGTTTTGTACTTCTAACATCCTTTGATGGACCAGCTTCCAGCTTTAAGTCAAATAGCTTTAGAGTTTACCCCTAAGAGGTGGGTATATTCTCAGTACTCGGTCCCTTCAACCACTACATAGTCTGTTTGATTCACTGATTCTGATCTGCAGGATGCAAAAGCAGGGATCTAGAATTACTGCTCCCATTGCTCTTAGAAGCTGTCAATAAATGGCTGAAAAGGATGGGACATTTCTTTAACTTTCCTTTTCACCTTTTCAGTTGAAGAGATTACCAACAGCCATGCTTTTTTAGGTCCTGTTGCACATATTAGTAATTTATTGTTTTTTCTGATTACTCAGTTATACCAAGGCAGTCATCAGCTGAGTCTACTTGCTTGCCAAACATTAAGAAATGACATTAAAAAAAAGTCAAGGACAAGGATGGCAAAAAGAGCAAATCCTCTGAGCCATTTTATTAGGCTCTAAAGAGCCATTTTGATGACAATATTCCTTTGCGTTAGTGGAAACAGGCTAAGACCAAATTCTCTCTTGATTTCTCAGTTAAGAAGCTACTGCTTGTTGTGTGCCCACAAAGAAGAATTCTTATATGCCCTCTTATGTAAAAACATGATACAAGAAGTTTGAAGGCCCCAATGATTGTCATGCAATCTTTCAATTCTAGGTAAACTTAAAAATTTGACCTTTAATTTTGTTTCTAAACAAAGTAAACAACTCAAGGTCAGTTTGTTTATTCCAAGTGTCATTGTTATTTGTTTTTGAATATATGTTTTGGAAGGTACACTTTGAGCACAATATGTACATTCAACAATTATTAACCAACAAATAATTGTAATTGTCAAAGTCTTTATATACTTAACTTGATTTTAAAAGATGGGGCTTGGATGTTGATTTGAAATGTTTGGTTTGGGCTTCCCTGGTGGTGCAGTAATTAAGAATCCACCTGCCAATGCAGGGGACACGGGTTTGAACCCTGGTCTGGGAAGATCCCACATGCCGTGGAACAGCTAAGCCCGTGCTCCACAACTACTGATCCTGCGCTCTGGAGCCCGCAAGCCACAACTGCTGAAGCCCACACACCTAGAGCCCGTGCTCCGCAACAAGAGAGGCCACTGCAGTGAGAGGCCTGCGCACTGTAGCAAGGAGTGGCCCCCGCTTGCCGCAACTAGAGGAAACCTGCATGCAGCATCGAAGACCCAACGCAGGCAAAAATAAGTAAATAAATAAATAAATTTATTAAAAAAAAAAAGTTTGGTAATCTTTTCTTTCCCTTCACCATAAAGCTTGTGCTATCAAGACCAACACGTGGCAGAAATGTAAGGACTAATGCCAAACATATCATATGCACAACCAGTCAGCATAACCTTTGGAATTCTAATTGCAAAGAAGTGCCAAGTGAAAATGCTTCATAGCACACATATGGCCAGTTGAGGATTTCCTAATAGACTGACCTCTCTAAGGCTTGTAAATATCCTTGTCATGTAGAACAAATTTTAATGCTGCAAGTAAGACCATGATTAAATACAGTCTTTTAACAGTTTTTTGTATTTTTAAGATGTGAAAGTTAAATGTAATTTTCACATCTTTATTAAAATTTTAAAGGGCCTTTTCCAAAACTGTATGCACTCTAGAAGTGCCTGCTAATTACCCTATTTGTTTTTGGCCTGAGGCTAACAGAATTAAGGATGCAATAATTTTCCTTGAACTAAATACATAATAATTCCATGAAGACAACTACCACTGCAGCATAAATCTAATGTCTAGCTAATGCTGTATTTATATTAAGCACTAATCATGGAATCAAAACTTTTCAACTCAAAGGATGCTAAAGATCACCTAGATTAAATGTTTCATTTGATACAGGAGGAAACTGAGATACATAGAAGTTTTTTGACTTGCCCAAAGCACACAGCTTGGATGTGGCTGAGCCCAAACTGAACCCATGATTTCCTTACCAAATCCCAGTGTTCTTTTCACTATGTGACTCTTTCATACAAAAGATATTATCTTATAAAAATAATGTGAATGTCTCCTTAAGACTTTGTTGAAGTGATTATTTGCTCAGGAACAAAATGAATGTAATTTTGGCCTCCTGTTCAAAGGTCTTTGAAGGGTCCTGTTTCTAGTGTCTTCTCTCTATAGATCCCATCTTGCTCCTTTATATAAAGCTGGTCCTTCCAGCTACTACAGCGTCTCAACATATAAAAACCATCTATTGAGCCAGCACCAGTCTCAGACCTTCCTCTACTACCTGTTCTCTCAAACCATTGTTCTAATCTCATCACAAAGCAATAGCCTAAGTGAATCAAGATTAGCTTTAGAGTCTGTGACCAAATTTAAAAAGTGAAATTTGTTATGTCGCAGGTTAGCTCTTTTATGTGGTTACCAAGGTTTAAGGATCAGGCTTTATCTTGAAGGAAGATGTGACATATAAATTTAGGTGTGGGAGCAATTCTTGGTGACTATTTCTGCAATCACTTGTGTGACTTAATGGTTCATATTTACGTAAAACAGGAGTGAGAGTATGGTACTATCTTGAACTACCAATTCTCTTTTACTGCAGCATTAGTAAAACGATCAAAAAAGCAAAGATATTAATGATTGTTTTGTTCAAACTGGGTCCTTTCTTTTTTGTCATATGACTACATGTCACCTTCTGCCCCTCATGTTGATTCATACAGGCATTTGTAGAAGCCTTGGATTGAGGCTAATGTATTAATTGATAGGCAAGATTGTTCTAAATTTAGTCTTTACTACACAAAAGATATCTTTTTTTTTCAAAAGACTATTTTTTAGAGCAGTTTTAGGTTCACAGTAAAGTTGAGAGGAAGATACAGAGATTTTCCATATAACCTCTGCCCCATTATCAACATTCCCCACTAGACTGGTACATTTGTCTCAGTTGACAAACTTACACTGATATATTATAATCACCCAAAACCCATAGTTTACCTTAGGGTTCACTCTTATTGTACATTTTATGGGTTTGGACAGATGTATAATGACACATTTCCATCATTACAGCATCTTACAGAGTATTTTGCCTGCCCTAAAAGTCCTATGTGCTCCACCTATTCATCCCTTTCCCCACCCCACCGCTGGAAACCACTGAACTTTTACTGTCTCCATAGCTTTGCTTTCTCCAGAATGTCATATACTTAGAATCTTACAGTATGTAGCCTTTTCAGATTGGCTTCTTTTACTTAGTAATGTGCATTTAAGGTTCCTCTATGTCTTTTCATGGCTTGATACCTCATTCTTTTTAGCTTTGAATAATATTCCACTGTCTGGATATACCATAGTTTATTTATCCATCCACTTGCTAAAGGACATCTTCATTGCTTCCAAGTTTTGGCAATTATCAGTAAAGCTGATAAAACATCCATGTACAAGTTTTTGTGAAGACATACCCAACTTCTTTGGGTTAATACCAAGCAGCACGAGGACTGGATCATGTGAAAGTATGTTTAGTTCTATGTAAATCTCCAGATTATCTTCCAAAGTGGCTGTATCAATTTGCATTCCCACCGTCAATGAATGTGAGTTCCTTGGGCTCTACATCCTTGTCAGGACTTAGTGTTGTCAGTGTTCTAAATTTTGGTCATTCTAAATAGGAGTGTAGTAGTATCTCATTGTTTTAATTTGCATTTCCCTGATATATGGTCTGGAGAACCTTTTCATATGTTTATTTGCCATCTATATACCTTCTTTGGTGAAGTGGCCAATAACGCCTTTGGACCATTTTTAAATTGGGTTGCTTGTTTTCTTATTGTTGAGTTTTAAGAGTTCTTGATATATTTTGGATAACAACTTTTATCATAAGTGTCTTTTGCAAATATTTTCTCCCAGTTTGTGGCCTGTCTTCTCATTTTCTTCATATTTTCTTTCACAGAGCAGAAGTTTTTAATTTTAATGAAGTCCATCTTATCAGTTATTTCTTTAATTAATCCTGCCTTTTGTATTGTATCTACATAGTCCTCACCATCTGCAAGGCCATCTAGGTTTTCTCCTATGTTATCTTCTAGAAGTCTTACAGTTTTGTGACTTATATGTAGATCTGTGATATATTTTGAGTTAATTTTTTGTAATGGATGTAACATCTGTGTCTAGATTCATTTTTGGGTTTTTTTTTTTTTTGTCTTCTTGTTTTTGCAAAATGATGTCCAGTTGTTCCAGCACCATCTGTTGAAAAGACTATCTTTGCTATATTGTATTGGCATTGCTCCTTTGTCAAAGATCAGTTGACTATATTTATTGGGGTCTGTTTCTGGATTTCTATTCTATTCCATTGATCTACTTGTTTATTATATCACCAACACTTTCTGACTTACTTCACTCTGTATGAGAGTCTCTAGGTCCATCCACCTAACTACAAATAACTCAATTTCATTTCTTATTATGGCTGAGTAATATTCCATTGTATAGATGTGCCACATCTTCTTTATCCATTCATCTGTCAAAGGACACTTAGGTGGCTTCCATGTCCTGGCTATTGTAAATAGACCTACAATGAACATTGTGGTACATGACTCTTTTTATATTATGGTTTTCTCTGGGTATATGCCCAGTAGTGGGATTGTTGGGTCGTATGGTAGTTTTATTTTTAGTTTTTTAAGGAACCTCCATGCCGTTCTCCATAATGGCTGTATCAATTTACATTCCCGTCAACAGTGCAAGAGGGTTCCCTTTTCTACACACCCTCTCCAGCATTTATTGTTTGTAGATTTTTTGATGATGACCATTCTGACTGGTGTGAGGTGATACCTCATTGCAGTTTTGATTTGCATCTCTCTAATGATTAGTGATGTTGAGCATCCTTTCATGTGTTTGTTGGCAATCTGTATATCTTCTTTGGAGAAACGTCTATTTAGGTCTTCTGCCCAGTTTTGGATTGGGTTGTTTGTTATTTTGATATTGAGCTGCATGAGCTGCTTGTATATTTTGAAGGTTAATCGTTTGTCTGTTGATTTGTTTGCAAATATATACTCCCATTCTAAGGGTTGTCTTTTCATCTTGTTTATGGTTTCCTTTGCTGTGCAAAACCTTTTAAGTTTAATTAGATCCCGTTTGTTTATTTTTGTTTTTATTTTCATTTCTCTGGGAGGTGGGTCAAAAAGGATCTTGCTGTGATTTATGTCATAGAGTATTCTGCCTATGTTTTCTGCTAGAGTTTTATAGTGTCTGGCCTTACATATAGGTTTTTAATCCATTTTGAGTTTATTTTTATGTATGGTGTAAGGAAGTGTGCTAATTTCATTCTTTTACATGTAGCTATCCAGTTTTCCCAGCACCACTTATTGAAGAGGCTGTCTTTACTCCATTGTATATTCTTGCCTCCTTTATAAAAAATAAGTTGACCATATGTGCATGGGTTTATCTCTGCTCTTTCTATCCTGTTCCATTGATCTATGTTTCTGTTTTTGTGCCAGTACCATACTGCCTTGATTATTGTAGCTTTGTAGTGTAGTCTGAAGTCTGGAAGCCTGATTCATCCAGCTCCATTTTTCTTTCTCAAGATTGCTTTGGCTGTTCGGGATCTTTTGTATTTCCATACACATTGTGAAAATTTTTATTCTAGTTCTGTGAAAAATGCCATTGGTACTTTGATAGGGATTTCATTGTGCTTTGGGTAGTATAGTCATTTTCACAATGTTGATTCTTCCAATCCAAAAATATGGTATAAGTCTCCATCTGTTTGTATCATCTTTAATTTCTTTCATCAGTGTCTTATAGCTTTCTGCATACAGGTCTTTTGTCTCCTTAGGTAAGTTTATTCCTAGGTATTTTATTCTTTTTGTTGCAATGGTAAATGGGAGTGTTTCCTTAAATTCTCTTTCAGATATTTCATCATTAATGTAGAGGAGTACAAGAGATTTCTGTGTATTAATTTTGTTTCCTGCTACTTTATTAGATTCATTGATTAGCTCTAGTAGTTTTCTGGTAGCATCTTTAGGATTCTCTATGTATAGTATCACGTCATCTGCAAATAGTGACAGCTTTACTTCTTCTTTTCCGATTTGGATTCCTTTTATTTCTTTTCCTTCTCTGATTTCTTTGGCTTAAACTTCCAAAACTATGTTGAATAATAGTGGTGAGAGTGGATACCCTAGTCTTGTTCCTGATCTTAAAGGAAATGGTTTCAATTTTTCACCTTTGAGAACTATGTTGGCTGTGGGTTTGTCATATATGGCCTTTATTATGTTGAAGTAAGTTCCCTCTATGCCTACTTTCTGGAGGGTTTTTATCATAAATCAGTGTTGAATTTTGTCAAAAGCTTTTTCTGCATCTATTGAGATGACCATATGGTTTTTCTCCTTCAGTTTCTTAATATGGTTTATCACATTGACTGATTTGCATATATTGAAGAATCCTTGCATTCCTCAGATAAATCTCACTTGATCATGGTATATGATCCTTTTAATGTGCTGTTGGATTCTGTTTGGTAGTATTTTGTTGAAGATTTTTGTCTCTATGTTCATTAGTGATACTGACCTGTAGTTTTCTTTCTTTGTAACATCTTTATCTGGTTTTGTTATCGCAATGATGATGACCTCATAGAACGACTTTGGGAAAGTTCCTCCCTCTGCTATATTTTTGCAAGAGTTTGTTAGCTCTTCTCTAAATGTCTGATGGAATTTGCCTGTGAAGCCATCTGGTCCTGGGCTTTTGTTTGTTGGAAGATTTTTAATCACAGTTTCAATTTCAGTGCTTGTGACTCATCTGTTCATATTTTCTATTTCTTCCTGGTTCAGTCTCAGAAGGTTGTGCTTTTCTAAGAATTTGTCCATTTTTTCCAGGTTGTCCAATTTATTGTCATACAGTTGTTTGTAGTTATCTCTCATGACCCTTTATATTTCTGTAGTGTCAGTTGTTATTCCTTTTTCATTTCTAATTCTTTTGGTTTGAGTCTTCTCTTTTTTTCATGATGAGCCTGGTTAATGGTTTATCAATTTTGTTTATCTTCTAAAAGAACCAGATTTTAGTTTTATTGATCTTTGCTATCATTTCTTCATTTCTTTTTCATTTATTTCTGATCTGATCTTTATGATTTCTTTCCTTCTGCTAACTTTGGGGGTTTTTTTTGTTCTTCTTTCTCTAATTGCTTTAGGTGTAAGGTTAGGTTGTTTGAGATGTTTCTTGCTTCTTGAGGTAGGATTGCATTGCTATAAACTTCCCTCTTAAAAGTGCTTTTGCTGCATCCCATAGGTTTTGGGTTGTCATGTTTTCATTGTCATTTGTTTCTAGGTATTTTTTGATTTCCTCTTTGAGTTCTTCAGTGATCTCTTGGTTATTTGGTAGTGTATTTTTTTTTTTTTAGATGTTTTAGGACTTTAATGTCCTTCACATGGACAACATAAAGCACTGACAATGGATGAACAATAGGAGAAAAGACTCTTCAGCAAAGATCTTCCCGAACTCATGGCATCACTGGTCAAACATCAGAAAGAGAACAGTCACGTGAAGAAACAGGAAAGGAGTTTAACACAGATTTTTAGTTTAACAGCATAACTGAAAAACAAAACCAACCAACCAACCGTTCTAACTACTGAAAGGAAAGTAAAAGTGAATCAGGGAGCTTCCAAATCTTGTGAAGCAGCTTAAAAAGGGACAGGGGAGGGGGAAGGGGAGGCACACGACAGTTGAGAACGTAACACTCTAATGCACAAGGTCAAGGATCCTAACAAATTCTCAAAGTCTCAACATATACCAACAAGAACCGTATTATTAGAAATATAAAGGCACAGAGATATAAATGCATAGAGACATAAACTATTTGGTATTAAAAACAGACCTTGCTATATAAACATATAGTAAGTCACTTTTATCACTTTATGAGAATAACCGTATAAGGAAAGAATCCAGAAGACCCCACTACTGTCATCTTGCAAAGGATCAAAATTCAGCACCTAGAGGGCCCCATCCACCCTCCATGCTGTGTGTCTGTGTGTCTCTAAAAACAATAACCTGCAATTTGCATATAATTAAACCCACAGGCTGCTCTGAATATGAGATCTAGCCAGAAAAAGTAGCAGCAAAGACAACAGTAGCTAGAATTTGGTAGAAAAGCAAGAGAAGATTTTTTAAAAGCTTCCAGTTCAAGTCAGAATTAAGGTTAAGTTTCAACAGCTTGGGATGGCTGTGGATGTTTTGCTGTTCTCTGAAAAAAGAGGAAAATCTATCATAAGCATGTTCATTCGAGAAAAATACTGTTTGTTTAGTTTTTTTAGCCATGCCCAGTGACTTTCAATTTTGTACAGTGTTCAAGGGCAGAGTGTATATTGGTTAGGATGTGCTCATAGCTGGTGTATCGCCAAAAAATGTTTCATGAAGGCTGCCAGCTTCTGGACATCTTCTATGGTGACAGCATTATGCAGAGAGCATTATACAGCCCGAATGCCTCCCATGGACCTAGAAGAACCACCAATGCAGCCGTTAAGAACAGGAGCATCTGGTTGATCATCAAGACGACCCTCCCTCCCGCCACCAGCTCCTGCAAGAGTCACAGCACCTGAGGCCGCAGTGTCCAACCTCCCACCTGAAAGCCCCCACAGGTGGCCAGGAGTGTCACACATCTCAGTCATTAGAAAATTCCTTTCCAACTCAGTGAAGGACTGTCATGCTCACAGGTAACTTAGGTTAGCTCAACTCTTCAATGAGCCTGCCGTGCAGGGTGCAGGGAGTGGGCAGCTATTCACATGCGTGAGAACATACATCTTTCATGGAGCTTACAGAATTAACTACTCTCTCTGATGTTCAGGGGAGCGACAGTGTCTGTTCTTACACTGAACAGGCTTGTGCCAGCTGCACTAGAGGTGGGATGGCACCCTCTGTGCTGTCAGAGCAGAGATTTTCAAAGGAAATTTTGACCAAAGCTCCTAGAAGGTGTGTCCCCCCACCTCGTGCTCTTGGCAGTGGAATCGTGCTAAGGGGTCTGTAAGCAGCAGAAGGAGCATCCATGGAACAAACGGTCTTTCCCAACTAGTTACAATAACTGCTACTCCAGGATGGGCAGGCTCCTAGATGTGTTTCCTTCAGCATCTGAAAACTAAACCAATTCTCTGACAAGCTTCTGGATGGGACATATACTCACCACCTATGCCCTTTCAGGGAGAGCATATTGAGTTCAAGAGCTTTGTCGAGAAATCTTTTTTCTAAAGCATCATCTCCTTTGGTGTTGCCAATGTGGAATGGAATATTCATCTTGCTTCTATTCTGCGGCTCCACTGGACATCAATTCTATTAGTAGCTTTTCCTTTTTGACCACTTTCCAAAATTATAGTTCCCTTTTTCTGTCTAGCAGCTTTGCATGGTTCCTTCACCAATGGAGAAGTTATCCACTGGTTCAACAAGTGGATTTTTTCTTATATCTAGAACGAGCAGAGTTCTGTTGGTTTCAAGGGCCTTTAGTAAAGCCTTTGCTCCTTCACTGGTGAGGCCACACTGCTGCAGGTCAAGTGCTCTAAGCCATAAATCCTCACTAAGAGATTCTGCCAAAGCACTTGCACCCAGGTCACCAATGAGCATGTTGCAGTTCAGAGTGAAGAGCCTCAAACCAGCCATACAGTCAAGATCAGGTCTCCTGGAATGAGGACTCTCAGCCCAGGTTTCTTCATGCCTTCTGGTAGTCTGATATTTCTAAGCCTCCATCTCCAATTGGACAATTCACAGGACACAGGTGCACCAAAGTGGCCAATTTATTCAATCCCTTTGTTAACATAGTTAAGTCTCTCTCTCTCACAACTATCCCACTTAGCTTCAGGTTCCTTAGTGCACCCGACACACTTACACAGCATTTAAGAGCTTTATACAACTGGAAGGTCACATCTTTATTTCTTATAGCAGGAACACGACTTTTGTAAACTTTATTTCTGTCAGAACCTGTCTCGCCAAGCCGTGGCTGGAAGAAGCTCTGGATACAGATCAGAGGCAGAGGGTGCTCAGGAGCAGCGCCCAGTCCACCCCACGGAGGCTGTCAGCATTAACTCCAGCAGGCCCTCCCGCAGGGAAGCGCGCATTGTGGGCAGACGCACCGAGTCCTGCAGCGCGTACAGGTCCTCACAGCCCGAGAAGATGTTGGTCGCGCTGTCCCGGCGCAGCTTCACTGAGTGATCATGGCCCAAGCGCGGCCTCGGGGACGCTGGCTGTGGACACAATGCCTACACCCACCTGGGAGCCCCGGCTCGCCTCCTAGACCCTCGGGCACCCATCGCCCGGCGGCTGCAGCCCCGCAGCGTGTGTAGGACCGGCGTCACAGCCAGAAGACATAGGGCCACGTGCCCCAGCTACGCCGGCCCCTCCATGCTGCACTACCCTGTCCCTGCATCGCCGGCTCTGAGCACAGGCCTCAACGCCCTCCGCGCCACAGGGCTGTGCAATAGTGTATTGTTTAGCTTCCACGTGTTTATATTTTTTTTACAGATTTTTGTCCTGTAATTGATATCTAGTCTCAAAGCGTTGTGGTTGGAAAAGATATTTGATACAATTTCAATTTTCTTAAATTTACCAAGGCTTGATTTGTGAATCAATATATGATCTATCCTGGAGAATATTCCATGAGCACTTGAGAAGAAAGTGTATTCTGCTTTTTTTTGGATGGAATGTCCTATAAATATCAGTTAAGTCCATCTTGTTTAATGTGTCATTTAAAGCCTGTGTTTCCTTATTGATTTTCATTTTGGATGATCTGTCCATTGGTGAAAGTGGGGTGTTAAAGTCCCCTTCTATGATTGTGTTACTCTCAATTTCCCCTTTTATGGCTGCTAGCATTTGCCTTATGTATTGAGTTGCTCCTATGTTGGATGCATAAATATTTACAATTGTTATATCTTCTTCTTGGATTGATCCCTTGATCATTATGTAGTGTCCTTCTTTGTCGCTTGTAATAGTCTTTATTTTAAAGTCTATTTTGTCTGATATGAGAATTGCTACTCCAGCTTTCTTTTGATTTCTCTTTGCATGAAATATCTTTTTCCATCCCCTCACTTTCAGTCTGTATGTATCCCTAGGTCTGAAGTGGGTCTCTTATAGACAGCATATGTATCGGTTTTGTTTCTGTATCCATTCAGCCAGTCTAAGTCTTTTGGTTGGAACATTTAATCCATTTGTATTTAAGGTAGTTATCGATACATATGTTCCTATTCTCATTTTCTTAATTGTTCTGGGTTTGTTTCTGTAGGACGTTTCCTTCTCTTGTGTTTCCTGCTTAGAGAAGTTGTTGTAAAGCTGGTTTGGTGGTGCTGAATTCTCATAGCTGTTGCTTGTCTGTAAAGGTTTTAATTTCTTCATCAAATCTGAATGAGAAGCTTGCTGGGTAGAGTAATCTTGGTTGTAGGTTTCTCCCTTTCATCACTTTAAATATGTCCTGCCACTCCTTTCTGGCTTGCAGAGTTTCTGCTGAAAGATCAGCTGTTAACCTTATGGGGATTCCCTTGTATGTTATTTGTTTCTTTTCCCTTGCTGCTTCTAATATTTTTTCTTTGTATTTAATTTCTGATAGTTTGATTAATATGTGTCTTGGCATGTTTCTCCTTGGATTTATCCTGTATGGGACTCTCTGCACTTCTTGGATTTGATTGACTATTTCCTTTCCCATATTAGGGATGTTTTCAACTATAATCTCTTTAAATATTTTCTCAGACCCTTTCTTTTTCTCTTTTTCTTCTGGGACCCCTATAATTTGAATGTTGGTGTGTTTAATGTTGTCCCAGAGGTCTCTGAGACTGTCCTCAATTCTTTTCTGTTTATTCTATTCTGCAGTAGTTATTTCCACTATTTTATCTTCTAGGTCACTTGTCCATTCTTCTGCCTCAGTTATTCTGCTATTGATTCCTTCTACAGAATTTTTCATTTAATTTATTGTGTGGTTCATCATTTTTTGTTTGCTCCTTAGTTCCTCTAGGTCTTTGTTAAACGTTTCTTGTATTTTCTCCATTCTATTTCCAGGATTTTGCATTATCTTTGCTATCATTACTTTGAATTCTTTTTTAGGTAGATTGCCTATTTCCTCTTCATTTGTTTTGTCTGGTAGATTTTTGCCTTGCTCCTTCATCTGCCATGTGTTTCTCTGTGTTCTCATTTTGCTTAACTTACTGTGTTTGGGGTCTCCTTTTCACAGGCTGCAGGTTCCTAGTTCCCATTGTTTTGGTGTCTGCCCCCAGGGGGTCAGGTTGGTTCAGTGGGTTTTGTAGGCTTCCTGGTGGAGGGGACTGGTGTCTGTGTTCTTGTGGATGAGACTAGATCTTGTCTTTCTGGTGGGTAACACTGCGTCCGGTGGTGTGTTTTGGGGTGTCTCTAAACTTATTATGATTTTAAGCAGCCTTTCTGCTACTGGGTGGGTTTGTGTTCCTTCTTGCTAGTTGTTTGGCATAGGGTGTCCAGCAGTCTAGCTTGCTGGTCGTTGAGTGGAGCTGGGTCTTAGTGTTCAGATGATGATCTCTGGGAGAGCTTTCGCAGTTTGGTATTACATGGAACCAGGAGGTCTCCGGTGGACCAATGTCCTGAACTTGGCTCTCCCACCTCAGAGGCACAGGCCTGACACCCGGCCAGAGCACCAAGACTGTGTCAGCCACATAGCTCAGAAGAAAAGGGAGAAAGAAAGAAAGAAAGAAAGAAAGAAAGAAAGAAAGAAAGAAAGAAAGAAAGAAAGAAAGAAAGAAAGAAAGAAAGAAAGAAAGAAAGAAAGAAAGAAAGAAAGAAAGAAAGAAAGAAAGAAAGAAAGAAAGAAAGAAAACAATAAAATAAATTAAAGTTATTAAAATAAAAAATTTTTTTAATTATGAAAAATTTAAGAAAATTAAAAAGTAATAAAAAAAGAAATAAGAAAGCAACCAAACCAAAAAACAAATCCACCAATGATAACAAGTGCTAAAAACTATACTAAAAAAGATTAAAAAACAGACAGACAGAACTCAATGACAAATGTTAAAAGCAAAGCTATACAAACAAAATCACACAAAGAAACATACACATACACACTCACCAAAAGAGAAAAAGGAAAACAATATATATTACAAAAAAATGGAAGAGAGCAAACAAATCAATAAACAAATCTACCAATGATAACAAACTCTAAATACTAAACTAAGATAAACATAAAAACAGAAACAAATTAGAAGTAGAAAGCAAACCCCAAGTCTAGAGTTGCTCCCAAAGTCCACCACCTCAATTTTGGTATGACTCGTTGTCTATTCAGGTTTTCCACAGACACAGTATACATCAAGTTGATTGTAGAGATTTAATCCACTTCTCCTGAGGCTACTGGGAGAAATTTCCCCTTCTCTTCTTTGTTCACACAGCTCCTGGGGTTCAGCTTTGGATTTGGCCCCTCTTCTGCGTGTAGGTTGCCTGTTCTTCACTCAGACAGGACAGGGTTAAAGTAGCAGCTGATTAGGGGTCTCTGGCTCACTCAGGCCAGGGGGAGGGAGTGGTATGGCACACAGGGAGAGCCTGTGGCAGCAGAGGCCAGCGTGATGTTGCAACAGCCTGAGGCACTCTGATTGTTCTCCTGGGGAAGTTATCCCCGGATCACAGAACCCTGGCAGTGGTGGGCTGCACAGGCTCCCAGGAGGGTGGGTGTGGATAGTGAGCTGTGCTTGCACACAGGCTTCTTGGTGGCTGCAGCAGCAGCCTTGCATTTCATGCCTGTCTCTTGGGTCTGCGCTGATACCCTCAGTTCGCGTCCATCTCTGGAGCTCATTTAGGCAGTGTTTTGAACCCCCTCTCCTCACATACCCTTAAACAATAATCTCTTGCTTTCTAGGCAGGTCCAGACTCCCTCCCAGCTAGCTATGGCATACTATCCCCCTTCAGGCTGTGTTCATGCAGCCAACCCCAGTCCTCTCCCTGGGATCTGACCACTGAACCAGGAGCCTCAGCTGCCAACCCTTACCCGCCTTGGGGGGTGAGCAGACAAGCCTCTCAGGCTGGTGAATGCTGTTTGACACCTATCCTCTGTGCGGGAATATCTCTGCTTTGCCCTCTGCACACCGATTGCTACACTCTCCTCCATGGCTCTGAAGCTTCCCCACCCCCACCACCCCCAGTCTCCACCACTGAAGGGGCTTCCTAGTGCATGGAAACTTTTCCTCCTTCACAGCTCCCTCCCAGAGGTGCAGGTCCTGTCCCTATTCTTTCGTCTTTGTTCTTTCTTCTGCCCTACCCAGGTATGTGGGGAGTTTCTTGCATTTTGGGAAGTCTGAAGCCTTCTGCCAGTGTCAGTAGGTGTTCTGTAGGAGTTGTTCCACACGTAGATGTATTTCTGATGTATTTGTGGGGAGGAAGGTGATCTCCATATCTTACTCCTCCGTCATCTTGAAGGTCTTCCTGTTATAGTTGACTTTTGTGTACCATGCTTGCATTCTTCAACCTTGTTATAATTGCTTATTAGTTCCAGGAGTTTTTTGTCAATTTTTTTGGATTTTCCACATGGATGTTCATGTCATCTGTGAACAAAGATAGTTTTATTTCTTCCTTCCCAATCTGTATATGGTTTGTTTTCTTTTCTTGCCTTATTACATTAGGAAGAACTGCCCTTATGATGTTGAACAGGCATGGTGAAAGGGGCTATCATTGTCTTGTATTCGATCTTGGTGAAAAAGCTTTAAGTTTCTCACCATGAAGTGTGATGTCACCATCAAGTTGAAACAATTCCCCTCTATTCCTAGTTTTCAGAGAGTTTTTATCACAAATCAATTATATTTCTATACATTTTCAATGAGCAATCTGAAAATAAAATTAATAAAATAATATAAAAAGGTGGTTATGTGATATACTAAATGTTAATTGTTGTTTTAAAATGTTTAACTCATGGTAAACAAGTCATGTCTGTGCCATCCAGGGTTTATTGTAATCTTTCACTGAGTACTTGGATTGAAATAGAAGGATTGTACTATGCATTTTTTTATTAATGAATAAATAGAGAATGTTGGTAACACCAAAAAAATTTACTATAACATCGAAAAGAATAAAACAAGAACAAATATTTTTAAAGAAGTGCAAAACTTATATTCTCGATATGAAAAACATTGTTGAAAGAAATTAAAGAAGACATAATTTATTGGGAAAACATCCCATGTTCATGAATTGGAAGACATAACATTGTTAGAGTGGCAATACTACCCAAACTGATCTATAAATTCAAAACAATCTCTATGAGAAGCCTAGCTGAATTCTTTGTAGAAATTGACAAACTGATTCTAAAATTCATATAGAATTGCAAGGTCCCCGAATAAGCAAAACTATCTTGAAAAAGCAGAAAAAAGTAGGAAAAGACTCACACTTCCTGATTTCAAATGTACTACACTAAAAGCAATGTGAATAAAGACTGTGTGATAATAACACAGGAAAGACATACAAATCAATGGAATAGAATTGAGAGTCCAGAAATAAGCTTGTACATCTATGGTCAACTAATTTTGACAAGGTTGCCAAGACCAACTAATGGAGAAAGAAATAGTCAACAATCAGTGCTAAGACAACTGAATAGCCATATTCAGTTGTCAAAATATGAAGTTTGACTTTGCTGTCATACCATAAAAAAATTAACACAAAATTACTGTAGGCCTAAATGAAAGAGTTAAAACTATTAAATTCTTAGAAAAGAACATAGAACTAAATCTTCATGATCTTGGATTTGCCACGATTTCTTAAATATGACACCAAAAGCATGAATAATAAAAGAAAAAATAAATTGAACTTCATCAAATTTTAAAACTTTTGTGTTTCAAAGGGCATTATCCAGAATGTAAAAAGACAGTCCACAGAATGGTCAAAAATATTTGCAAATCATATATCTGATGAGGAACTTGTATCTAAAATATGTAAAAGGGTGGCAGGGGTGGTAACTAAAGAGTATGTACTAGATTTCTTTTTAAGGTGATGACTATGTTATACAATTGACCATAGTGGTGGATTGTACATATAAAGAATATACTAAAAACCATGAAATTGTACACTTTAAATAATTTGTGTGGTATATGAAATAAACCTCAACAGATCTATTTAAAAATACAGTAGAGACTAAAGTAAATTATATTTATCTCCATAAAGGAGGACACCCCTTCTTGTCAGACTTCTAGGATGAAAGCTGAACAAATGTACTCTAGGTTGAGCTGGGTCTGAGCTGAGGTTGTAACTTTAGTTTGCTTCAGTTCACTACTAGATTCAAATGTTTTGATGGCAGTGTTGGGACTTGTCTTCAGCAGGGTCTTCGATCTAAGCACTGATGAGGCTCCAAAATTCTGCATGTTCCTCATGGCTGAACAGCTTGTTTCTTAAATTTGAGAGAATTCTCCTTGCTTTACACTCTGCAGCTAACTTTTCGCGTTACTGAGGAATTCTCTTGGCTCTCCAGTCCTGTGTCTCGTCTTAGGAAAGTTATTTTTCACTATTCTGCCCTGCCCTTGGCCTTCAGAAATCAGCTGAGGACTCTCTATACTCTGTGAAAGCAGAGACTGTCCTAGAGGAGTTTTGCTCAGCTCTCCTGTTCTGTCCCAAGGTTTCTGAGCTAAGCCTAGAGTGCCAGGAGGAGATGAGGGTTCTCTCAGCTCCCCCATCCCTCCTCCAATGTTCCTTAACTGCAAGACTGTCATCTTTATGAGTTTCTCTTAACTTTCTCTCTCCACCCTTATTTTTAGCACTCAGTAAATATCAGAGGGACAGAATTGGCAGTAATTCCATTTTGTTCCATGTCTCAGGCTCTGGTGGAATTTAACCTGTCATGCCAGCCCACATTAGAAATGTCATGTTAGGCTGGTTTTCCCTTATTCCCATCTATGGAGGATTACTCTTCTCCCTCCATGTCAGTTAAAAAGGATTCTTCACTCTTTTTTCTTATGAAGGGCTTGTCACTTTCTGGATTTTAGTTTATTTAGGTTACTTTGTGTTCTCTGTTCCCTGATGGGTTTTTAAAAAATTTATCATTATGTGCTTTTCCAACTTTTGATGAAAAGAGTAGGAGTGGGCTTCCCTAGTGGCACAGTGGTTGAGAGTCCGCCTGCCGATGCAGGGGACACGGGTTCGTGCCCCGGTCCGGGAAGATCCCACATGCTGCGGAGCGGCTGGGCCCGTGAGCCATGGCCGCTGAGCCTGCGCGTCCGGAGCCTGTGCTCCTTAACGGGAGAGGCCACAACAGTGAGAGGCCCGCGTACAGGAAAAAAAAAAAAAAAAGAGTAGGAGTAACAGTCTTACACCTTCCAACAACTAAACTGAAAGTAAGAATCCTGCTAAAAGTTGAGAAGAGAAAAGAAAGTCACAGAAAGGTTATTAAGTATATATTGAGCATTTTTCAAGCTTTCGGTTCTATAAATAGGACCTAAGAAACAAGCCAGCAACAAAGTGCCAAGGCCTCATATTTTCTCTTCTCAGGTACCTCTGTCTCCCAGTAGATTCTCATAATTCAAGAATAATCCCTACCTTAATATATCAGGGCAAGTGATACAGAGGAACATGGCATAGCCAAAGGAGGCCCTCAGAATCATGTGAATCAACTTACCCAGTCTTCTGCAGTCTTGCTGCATCTGTTCAGAGGAAACACAAGTGAGTTATCTCTGTCGGGAAGTATTCAATAAAGTGAGATTGAGTCACTTCTCTTGGTTACTCTGGTAAAAAATGGTCAGGCTCACTGATGCAATAAGAAAGAGATCATGGGTACATGGTTTTTCTTGAACAAGAAATTCCTTATATGCTAAAAGGATAAAGTCTTATGTTCCACACGACCCTTTCTATACCACTCACATAAAATGCACAAGCCCATAGACTGGCATCCTCTCATGTGAAAGATTCCTCACATCTCATGGTCTAAAACTGACCCATAAACATCAGGTGTTCCTCTATGAACAACAAAAGATCAAACAAGGAGCTGAGGTACACACTTGTATCCTCAGTATGGTGTATATCTCAAGGACAGGTTGCTCAACTTAATTCTTTGATCATTAGTAAACTAAAGTGAAAAAAATCATGAACAGTGTCTAAGGAATCCATGTTCATTACAACTCAGAGGCTGACAATAATAATGATGTTGTAATACTTAAATTGTACATCATATGTTCCAGGTACTATTCTAGTTCTTTACATTTAAGCCTTACCGAAACAAAGCAAAATGCTGTGAGTTAGGTACAATTGTTATCCCCATTTTACTGATGAGCAAATTGAGGCAAAAAATGCTCAGGGAATTTGCTCAAGCCACAAATGATGGCTCACTGTATATAAAGCTCTTAGGGTAGAAACTTGATATGTTACTATTCAATTGCAATTTAGAGTAACTAATTGTCCTAATTATCAGACATTATTCATTGTCATAATACTGATGAGAATCAGGGGTGGCTCTTCTGACAACGTACTCAATAGAATCATTTTTTCAACTGCTAACTTATTTTATGAAACATTCAGTCTTGTCTGTGTTCTTCCTTCACATCAACTTTACTTATATTCTGAAATGAAAAGAAAGATGTTCATGGAAAAAAGACAACCAAAGTAACATAGGAAAAAAGCCAAATTGTGCACATCTTTAAATTTATCATTATCACTCTCAAGGAGAAAATACTCTTGGATTATACCATATTGCTTTATCCTTTTACAATTCTGCCTTTTCAAACAATAAAAGAACAACGCTGTAAATTAAACAAATCTTTTCCAACTTTGTGTTATATCTATAAATTCTATGTTGAGAGCCACTTTAATGATGCATAATACTCTATCACCCTCCACTATGCTTATCAGAGAAACACTCCCAAAATCAGGACTTACCCTAAAGATACATTCTAACTGCCAGAATGCTCCCAGCCCAATCATTTTGTTACAAAATATGAATTCCTTTTGGTTGAGACTAGACATGGGTGTAGTGAAAGTGAGACTGAGAAAAAGCCTTTGGAGAGAAAAGAATTGAGAAATAGCTTTAGATTATGGTTAGAAAAGGGAAAACAGATTTACATTCCATATGAAATGTATGAAATAAAAGGGCTGTGATAAGATAAAAGATAATTTAAAAAAAAACCTATGATCATGTGTGTACATTCCTCTTCACATAGAGTATTTGCCAATCATTTTAACATCAACCAAGCCTACTTGGAAAACAATACATTTGATTCCATACTGAAAAACAATTTATTCTAAGGTGAACACTGGGTCAATCATATAATCAATAATAAAAATAAAAAACATAAACATAAACAACAACAAAGCAGTCACCCTTTCAAGTGGCAGTGAACTGTACCTTTACCAAAAATATTTGGCAACATAGTTCCACAATGATATGACATAGTGAACCACAAGTGTAATTGGATAAAAGACATCAGTCTAAGAAACCATAGGGAGTTTATTTTTCCAAAATTACAACTACAGGATTATATTACTGTATCAAATTTTATAAAATCCAATTCTTAAGGTCACATAATACCTTAAATTTAGATTTCTCGCATATGTCACTGTATATTTCTGAGTAATGAAAATTCCTAAAGAAATCATATATATAAATACATTTTTATGTTTTAGAGCTCCAAATAATTTGTCAATCAACAGTAAGGTATTTAACCAGCAATTAGAGTAGAAGGATAAAAAGAGAAATAAATTATATATGAGGTATCATAATAGTAAAAAAAGAAAATAATCACAGGCAACAATTGAAAATACTTTATCATTTTCAAATGAATACCATGCCTGGTTTCTAAATTCCTATTTCCATGCTCCATTCTGTAATCAATTTTAAACCTTGCTACCAGAATAAAATTTTAAGAAAGTTGATACATAGTAACCTATTACCTATCATATCAAAATCACTCAAACTTAAGTATTTTTTTACTTACTCTTTTCTCATCCTATACTTTGCTGCCTTCTTTTTTCTCCAGTTAATGCATTTCAATTTTAGCATTTTTTACATTATATTTAAATGGTATAAAAATGCTCATGTCCAGCTCCATTCAATCCACTCCATGGATCAGCTTGTATTTGTCAGTCCCTCCATAAAAACGGAGGCCAGTGGGAGACTCTCACATTAATTTGTATTCGTGCTGAGTAAAATCATAATCTAAAATATAGTTTTTATTATTTTATTTTAAAATTTGGACTTGAGGGTATGGGGAGGGGGAAGGGTACGCTGTGATAAAGTGAGAGAGTGGCATGGACATATGTACACTACCAAATGTAAAATAGATAGCTAGTGGGAAGCAGCCGCATAGCACAGGGAGATCAGCTCAGTGCTTTGTGATCACCTGGATGGGTGGGATGGGGAGGGTGGGAAGGAGGGAGACGCAGGAGGGAGGAGATGTGGGAACATATGTGTATGTATAATTGATTCACTTTGTTATAAAGCAGAAACTAACACCATTGTAAAGCAATTATACTCCAATAAAGATGTTAAAAAAAAAT